>JAQIUQ010000776.1:0-292500 GCA_030378365.1 Hybognathus amarus | reverse complement strand
TTGACAGTGTCAGCATCTATCCGTTGATGTGTAAGCTTTTGGGTGTAGTTCCAGAAGCCAACAATGGAAGTCTCAGTGACACCAAAGGCATGCTGGTGGATAACTTTGATGTTGGTAAGTATTTGATACGACTCTCAGAAGAGGGTTTCATTCAAAATGGCCTTTTCTGGCAGTCTAACAAATTATTTGAACCATTTTGTTTTTACCACCTGCGTGGATTTTAGAAATATTTAGTAACCAATTAATGCCATTCTTATTTACAGGTGGTAGCAGTGGAAAAATCCAGGTGTCTTTTACTCTTCTGATACTAATGATAGTTATTTTAACCTTCATTTAAAGAGACTGACCAAACTACTTGTTAATAGCAAACGCTGAATGCATTTAAACAGTGTAATTACCTAAATGACTATTAAAGAGTTGTTTTCTTCTTTCAATACCGAATGTGATGATGATAATTGAAATTTTCCTTTTATATTTATTATATCAAGACAAATACAAGTTTACTGAAAGTTTGTCACACATTTATGAAAAATAGCAAATATCAAGCGTGGTCACATTAGTCAGCAAAGTGTGAAAAATGTCATCAATATGTCAAATATATATATATATATATTTTTGTGATTTACATTTACATGTGAGTTTTATTTTAAAAAATCCATTAATCCCACTCCCCTTTAAGTGCATCGAAAACATAAATATATACATTCTTTTAAGTTTAGAGTACTGGAAATACACAACAGGATTAATATTGTACACAATATAATACAAAGAGATTCTTTATGCATTATATACATTTCATAACCAAGAAATATTTAATTGAAATTATAGAAGGTAGAAGGAAAGGGGATGTTAGTTTGTGTTCTTGATTACATATTAAGTATATTACATAAACACATAAAAAAATACAATCTCGTTGAATGCATACAAAATTTGTTCGGGTACTTTCTAGAAAAGTTGCTCATATTCATTCGATTTCATATCAAGCTCATTCATCGTGAATGATGCAAAATTGCCACACATCTGGATTTTTAAAAAAATATATACCAAAAGAAAGTTCTTATAAAATTTGGGTAAAAATAAAAAGACAAAGGCACATCATCCACTCACTGTTATCATTTCAAACATCCCAACTGCCCCATTTTTGGTACCAACTGGTACTACAGAAGTAGTTCTTTAATGCCAGTCCTCATCTAGCTCATCGTCTGGCTCTGCTGAGCTGTCCTCAGCTCCACTACTCTCTTCTTTCTTTCCTCCTTGTGCCTCCTTCATCTTTGCTGCCTCTAGCATCTCCTGCTTTGCCTTAGCCACTCGCTCGTCCTCTTCTCTTTGGCGCAGAGCTGCTGCCTTCTTCTCTTGCTCGGAGTGACTCTTCATGTGAGCACTCCTGCTCTTCACTTTATAGAACACCCTATATATACACACGAGGACATCAAAATAAGTACAAGGATTGCTTAAAATAAGAAACAGCTATATATATATATATACACACACACACAGACATAAAAAAAGCATAAGGAGACAATGAGAAAAAAAAAGAGTGTAAAAAGCATCTGCCCTTAAAGGGATAGTTCCCCCCAAAAAAACAAATACTGTCATCATTTACTCATGTCGTTCCAAACCCGTAAGACCGCAAGACTTGTCATCTTCGAGACACAAATGAATATATTTTAATGTAATCTGAGAGATTTCGGTCCCTCCATTGCAACTACCATTTTAAAGCTTCAAAAAGGTTATGAAGAGATCGTAAAAAATAATCGATATGAGAAATTTTCCTAAGAAACAAGATCGATTTATATGATGAACAAATTGAATTTAGGCTTTAATTCACATAAACGTTCATCAACTCACACGTCTGTTATGATAAATGGAAACTCAAGCATGTTCACTTGATGTGCAAGAACCAATGACGTTTGTTCTCACGCATCAAAGCAAGTACGGTTGAGCTTCTGTTTATCTTCGCTGATAAAAGCATAAATTCAATATGTTCGTCATATAAAGTGATCTTTGCTCTTCAGAAAATTTGGACTAAACCTCTCAATTCATATGGTTTAGTTTTACAATCTCTTTATTAACTCTTTGAAGCGTCATAGTAGTTGCGTAGGTGTCAGTGGAGGGACAGAAATCTCTCAGATTACATTAAAATATCTTCATTTTGTTTCAAAGATTAATAAAAATCGAATGGTTTGGAACAACATGAGGGTGAGTAACAATCTAAATCTTTAATGATACTTCTAAACATAAGTGAAATCATTTTCCTCTGCTTTAGAGAATAAAATTGCTGAATTATTGTATGTGGCCTCAGACCAATTACATATTATTAATACAATTATTATAATCATAATACCTCTGATTAAGAGTACTCTATTAACCATGCAGGGCATATATATAAAATTAGTTAATAAAGAATACTGAGATTGACATATTTATATATTAAATAATTTGGAAAATATCCATCTAGATGTATATTACCATTACATTTAATATTAAATATATATTTTTTATACATTTATTAGAATAATAATATTAATACTGAAAGTAATATTTCAGTGTCTGAAAATCAAGTCCCCAGGTAAACTGTACTGAAGACCAGAGATAAAGAGAAATCTCACTCTTATTCTACTTAGATAAGATGTACAGTACAAGAGTAAGATTAGCAGTTTATTTTACAGTCCTGGTCCCCATGTACATACTATGTATTTATTATATTTATAGGAATATTAGGGTTATAATTAGGTACTAAGTACACTGAAAGTACACTTAAGTGCACATACTGTAATCTAAGGCTCCGGAAGAAAACTGTTCTTTCTCAATTGTCCTTTGAGGTAAATGCAACTAAGACAAACTTGCTTAATTCAGTAGCTTAATTTTCAAAGTAAAAATTCATAGACCAGCATAAACAAACTGACTAACCTACTGCACTTTTTGCAAGGGAAAATGCCCTCCGGCTCTCCTTGACTTTTGTTGACGGTTGAGGTCCTGTTTTTCTTCACTGTATTGTCAGAGCGAGGCTTCTGAGGTGCAGGCGAAGGAGTTTTAAAGGAGGGTTGAGTTGCTGGCATCAGGCCAGAAGACTCTTTCATAGAGCCATTCTTTTGGTCTTCATGAGCCACGTCTGCCCTCTTCTGGATGAGCCAGTAAATACAAGCATACAAGTAGAATGAGACTCATTTGCCTAACAAGACATTTAATATTCCAACCCAGAGAAACATAGTCATGATGTATTTACAAAATGAGGAGAATGCTTTCGCTCCAAATACTCACATTCTCATTGTCCTGAAGTGTCCTGGTCACATCTTGAAGAACGCTCATCCACATGATATTGTGTTCCCTCCTGTTGTTTACTTTCATTTTCTTCTTCTTTCACAATCATCTATGTTTGAGATGAACAGAATGATGATATAAAAATGAAAAGGCGCACAGAGGCAAATATTATCAGCATGCATGCATCAAATTGTACAGATTTATCGCACCGATTTTATAACTGGACAATTGTTCATTTAAATTATGAATTGCATTATGATTTTTGTCATTCATAATGTCTAACAGTAGTAACGGCCTTTACCACAGGGAGGCTTTCCTCTGGGTCTGAGGGTCCATATGTGAAAGTCCCATTACGACCAACCTTTGCTTGGTTCTTATAAGTGTAGTAGAACTCCACACACTGTGCCACTGTTTTAGTCCTCACCTGCCAAAACAGGCAGATTAACAAAAACACAATGTCACCTTAAAAAGGTATTTTTAAAACATATTTATTTACTTAAAGCTGCTGTAGGTAACTTTTGTAAAAAATATTTGTTAAAACTGTCATTATGTCCTGACAGTATAATAGGAGATAATCTGTGGAGAGAAAAAAAAATCAAGCTCCTCTGGCTCCTCCCAGTGCAGAAATACAACAACAGAAACAACCAATCAGAGCCAGGGGAATGTCTTAACCGTGTCAATCACGTTCGTGTACGCGCTAATCACACCCCGCGAGCGCGACGCGTGCAGTCGTTCAAACGCAATATCGCCGGTGAGCTGCAGCTGTGCTTATGACGGAGAAGTAACGTTGCCCTAAACTGCCAATTTTCGAGGGACACCTGCTCTTAAACAAAGAGGTAAAGGGAAAAAGACCGATGACGATAAACAATCGTGTCTAATTTGTCAGCCCATTGTCAAAACTAGCCGCATAACATGTTGATAAAATGTCACGCACTCTGCTAAGCAACAATTGAAACCTGCTAATTCACTGGCTTGTCATGTTGCTGAAATAATCACTAGCCAGAGGCGGACAGAGTACACAGCTTTATTACTTAAGTAAAACAAGTACAGATACCCCTTACTAAATTTTACTCAAGTACAAGTAAAAGTACAGTCAGAGGTCTACTTAAGTAAAAGTACTGAAGTGCTTGTTTTTTTAAAAGTACTTGAGTATCAAGGGTACAACAGTACATTTTCTAAATATTGAATTTCTAATGCCACAGTGCTCACATTTATGTACAGAAATGTCATGCAAAATGTTAATGTTAATACCTTGGGGAATGTAAAAGGAATTGAAAGTAAAATCAAGTCATATTCATCTTTTTACCATGTTGCTTTATTTAACATTTAAGAAAATTTCAGAAAATTGAAATAGTCTGGCGAGGTGGGGCCACGGGTCAGCACATTCACGGGATGGACCAGGTGCGTCTTCATCCATTGTTTCGTCCGTGGTTTTGTCTCTTATCTAAATCTAACCATGGAGTTGACTTTAGCAAAGCTGAAGGTGATTGCTGAAAGGCCGTCCCAATCAGTGGCGCCCTCACAATCCAATCACATTGGATAGGGAAACAACAAATTGAGGGTTTCCGAGATTTTTCTTATTTTCTTTTTTTTTAAGTAATTACTTTTTACTCACGGTTATGGATAGAAATGTAGTGGAGTAACGAGTACAATATTTCCCTCTCAAATGTACTTGAGTAAAGTTATGAGTACTCCCCAAAAATTATACTCAAGTAAAGTACAGATCCCTCAAAATGGTACTTGAGTACTGTACTCAAGTAAATGTACTCCAGATACCGTCCGGCTCTGGTACTAGCAGACCTTATCTAGCATTATATATCGCTAGAAGAATAATTACTTGCATACTGTTAGTTACCGTTATATTAACGTTATCTTACTAGCTATTTATAACTTATAGAAAGAGTGCAACATAAAGTTACATATAAGGATTTGAGGACCAAGTTTGTAGTCAAAGTATGGGCAGGCCATACCATAGTCAATGTAAAGAATATTGTTGATGTTTAGTCCCTCCCTATCAGTGCATGTGCCATATAACTGTTTATCCGCCATCGTCGGTGGCCCTGTTTACTAGCCTGCGCGTTCACATCCGGCTCTGCTGTGGGGGACGAGCTGTGGAGGGAGGGTTTAGCGCAGCAGAGAGCAAGGGGTGGGACCTGTAAGTTGTGCTTGTTCAAATTTTCAGACTAAGACAATGTTTTCTCAAAACTCCCTACTGCAGCTTTAATCTGGATCAATATATGACCAATAATACAGTAACCAAAAAAGACTGCATACCAGTTTTTGCACTAAGAAGAAATCTTTCCTGTAAGCAGAAATTCCCTTGTTGAAGAATCGTTTTTCATCCACAGTCCAGCAATCTGATCCTGTCAATATTTAAGGAACATAACTCTTGTTATCCACCATAAAACATTAAAGATAATCTGCTGGATAACAATTGCATTAATTTAACTATCCAAAAATAACACATTCATTTCTGCGATTAATATTTTCTGTTTAACGCGTTTAACAGTTAATGTAGCATCCCTTGACTAGCCGCTAGCATTACAGTATGTGTGTAAGAGCAAAAATGTATAAATATAGCAATACTAACATTGTATCACAAGGACTGATCCTCACTTAAAAATATTGAAGCAAAAAGTTAAACATTTCATTTTTCAAAATTCAAGTGCAAAATAAACTTAGGGAAAAAAAACCTGACAGTTCTTTTTCAAACAAGAGATAGCTGGTATTGTTAGAGAATTCAACATTATATTACTATATACAACACACTATATTAAAGGCACAGCTAAATGTGACCTTTATTATGATGGTTTATATGAAGATTAGGCCTGTCATGATTATTAAATAACCTTCTGGTGGCTGTTATTTGATGTAACCACCGATATTTCAGACAAACACTCTTTTAGAAGTCACAATGTAAAGACATAGACCAAAAGACAGTTTCTTAAAACACAGCAATGCTTCCACCTTGTTGCTGAGAAATATAATGCAGCTTAAAGAGACTAATTAATCATCATAATCAAAATTGTTTCTTAGACCAACCAAGTTTGTTTTAAGTTCATTTAAATTAAAAGTTGTTGCAATATCATACTGTAATGTTGAAAGGCTATTAATTATTTAATCCCGAGAAATTGATCAATTGATTAATAGTACTTAGTAAAAAGATGTCATTAAACAAAGATTTAAAATGTCTTTAAATGTATTTATTTGTTTCTGCATTAATTTTGATAATTAGTGTGAAAATATGCATTGCAATATAAAATATTTATAAAAAGATTTTAACGTTAGGTGTGATTAATTTTTAGAACAATGTGTGATTAATTTGTTTTTAGTACTATATGTTTCTATGAATGAGTTTCTACCTGCATAGTGGTAGTTTGCCAGATGATGGTTCCTGGAGAAGATGGGATTCTTCATCATCATCATTTCCAGAGCTTGCTACAGAGTCAAACAACATTTGTGGCATCAAATACAGTGGCTTCAGTAAGTATTTGAACACTTTTAGACACACAACCGTTCAAATGTTTGTTTTTAATAGAATTAATACTTTTCTTCAGCAAACATGCATTCAATTTCACATTTTCTACTAAAATATTAAACAGCACAACTCATTTCAAATAAAAATGATTAGAAACAACTGTGCATTGAGGACTGTGCTCACCATGACATCGCCTTTACACTCGTGCAGGCAGTGCATTGCTAGCTCTGGGTTGGTTCCTCCTCCATACATGACACTGGAGCAGACCAGGTTCATAAGGTCATCAACTGGAAAATAATGGAGTGGAATGGAAATATGTGAGTATGATTGTGTTATATGCATTTAGAGAACATTAGCTATATCAATGCAATCTAAAGTTACATCTTGTATCCTGGGAGGCCGTAGAATCAGCCTCTGAAATAGGGAGCCAGACCAAAGTTGCTTTATGCTGGTCCTTTAGGGCCAAAGTCTGATCCCATAGTTCTGGAATCTCTGCCTGATACTGAGAGCCGATGTTTATGCGCCTAAACATGCAAGAGAGGGAAAATATGTTAGATAAATGGACGGTGATTGTGATAAATAGCTATTTTTTAATAAGTGCTCACGGTTCTAGGCTGACAGGCGTTGCTTCTCCAATCAGTGGGAGTGCAGGAGGACTGATATCAGAACTGCCTGAAATGCAGAAAATAAAGTTAGCAAGAGAGAGATGAATCATGTCAATATGATGAACTACCGGTACACAGTTCATCTACACTTGGAATTAATAAGTAAGAATAAACAAAAAGTGAAAAAGGGCTTTAAGTGTAAATGAACATGTCCTGTAACGTTACGTGGACGAACAACTAATACAGTAACACTACTTTTTTTTTACAAAAACGTTAGTTAACATTATTAGTTCATGATACCAAATGCATTTTGTCCAACTAATGGACAAAACAAGTTTTATTTTTACATATACTAATAGATTTTTAACATTTCGGTAATTAACATTAGTTAATGAATTATAAACTAACAATGTAAATTAACATTAATTAAAAAGATAAATAAATGCAGTAAGAATGTACAGTTTATTGATACTTAATAATACCTAATAAATGATAACTTCTAATTCATCTATTAATAATAAACAATCAAAAACTCATTATTAGTAATTTTCATTATTAGTTTATTTATAATTATTTCTGAATATAAAAAACTAATTTATACCATTCACAGTTGTATGTTAACATTAATTAATGACAACTATCAATGAACAATAGTGTGTTTATACTGTAAATTAACATTAACGTAAATGAAAAAAAAATGCTGTATGAAACTATTGTCCATTTGTAGTTTACTATAACTACTGCATTACTAAACGTTAATGATTTGTACATTTTTACTAATAAAAATGCAAGGTGGAACATACTTGTACGCAGCAAGCTTCGTGTGTTGCTTCGGGGTGTGGATGGGGGTGGCAGGATCTGGCTGCCTGCTGACATAGAAGAGAGGAACAGAACAGAGTACAGCCCAGAGCCTTCACGCACAGGTGAAAGAATGGGCGGAGGGGTGTACGGCGGGATGATGCTGGCATGGTCTGGCAGGCGCACTGGGAACGCAGATTGCTCTGGTAGGGGGTGATGCTGGAGTAGATAGAAGGGGCGATGAAAGTGCATGGCTGAGGTATGACCAGAGGCTCAGGTCGAGGGCGGCGCCTGGATTTGTCCTCTTGCCCGGTACCCTGATTGAAACGTAAATAAAGTCTGTCATCATATACTCACCCTCAAGTTGTTTCAGACATGTATGTTTTTCTTATTTCTGCTGAACACAGAAGAAGATAATTTAAAGAATGTGGGTAACCAAACAGGTTACAGTAGCCATTGACTTCCATACTGTGAAAGTCGATTACAGTAGTCAACTGTTTGACCCTTCAGAATCTTATTCTGTGTTCTGCAGGAGAAAGGAAAACGTTTTAAAAGCTCAAGTACACTTTTAGTGTGCAAAAGCATGTCAATTATTTGACAATCATTTGAGATGTTATAAGAGTTTGAGTTTGTTGCCACTGCTGTTCAAAGGGCTTTAAACGATTCCAGACGATGAATAAGGGTCTTATCAAGCGAAACGATTGATCATTTTATAAAAAAATAACAAAGTTTAAGTTTTATAAGCTGAAATGAATGACTCTCCTGTTCAAACTCGTTTATCAAAATGAACTAATCTTTTTCAGAGTCATTTGGTTCATTCAACGAACGAAAAGAACGAATTGACTCGAAAAAGATTCGGCCATTTTGATAAGGAGAGTCACAAACGTGCATCATAGAACAGAGCAAGAAAAACTTGAGCTTATAAAACTTAAACTTTTTTTTTTTTTTTTTTTAAATGAGCGATCGTTTCGCTTGATAAGACCCTTATTCATCGTCTGGAATCGTTTAAAGCCCTCTGAACCGTTTGCAGTTTGTACTGAAAGTGTATTTTGGACCTTGAACCGTTTGGTTCCCATTGAAGTCCATTATATGGAGAATGCTAGAATGTTTTCATCAAAAACCTTAATTTCCTTTCGACTGAAGAAAGAAAGACATGGACATCTTGGCTGACATGGGGGTGAGTAAATTATCAGCAAAAGTTTTTTCAAAAGTGAACTACTCCTTTAATATTCAGCAATATTATTGAGAATTGAACTTGGCTGGTTGATGGCATCACTGTTTTCTCCAGAGCTGCTTTATGGCTGAATTTAACTCATTTTACAATTTATTAACCTTACACAGTTACTGAACCAACACTGAACTGACTTAAGCTGAATAGTGACACTATTGTCTTTTTTAGTGATTCTTTCCAGCGTAACTGAATTCTGTTTGCATCATTGATCATTATTTTCCTGTATATCACTGTAAAGATACTTTGAAATAATCTGTACTGTATAAAGCACTATATAAATTAAGCTGATTTGACAATAACCTGTACCTGGAAGAAGCTTTCAGATGTGGAGTTCTTTAATGAGTGCCGGCGTGCTACAATAACAGAGGGCTTGTGATCAGGCTGGTTCTGTTGATGTGAAATCTCGGAGGGATTCCGAACATTATCCATCTGTGCCCAGTTGCCCTGCACTTCCATTTTGGTTTGACCTCTCCGAACTGGGACCGAGACCGGGATGACTAGAGGGGCCATACCAGCTGGTCTACTAGAGGTAATGTCCTCACACTATTAAGAGAAGATTAAAAAGACAAAAGTAAATATAAATGGAGAAAAAAAAATAAAGGGATAAAGAGGCACAAATAAAGTTAATTATGCGTAAGCATTAAGCAACCTGCAGCGTTTAAGTGAGTCACAGAACTAGATGGTTTATGCAATCTTAAAAACACAGTTACAGTCCATGTTTTTAATACAAGTCTATTTCCTGATACATATAAGTATCTGAAAACAGTCCATTATATTTAAAGAATAAATTTACACCATAGGTTTCTTTTTTTTGTGAAGTTTGGATTGGATAAATGTTAGCAAATAGTGCTTGGTGAATCGGCCACTCCCAAATTCAACAAAGGATTTTGAGAGAGTGGAATGTGAAGGTGTGCAGACATGCAGCTGCTCACCAGACTGCTTCACAATTCTCACTAACTCCAAAAACTTTACTGCACATTATACTGTGTGTATATGACTGAGGAAGCTCGGTAGCAAACACTGCTATGAGCCAAGTTTGTACTGTAATATTTACTTTATAGCTTGATTAGTAATAAAGCGTAATAAAGCGAGTCAGCAGTGGAAAATTTTAGGTTTTGAATAAGCCAATTCATAAGCTTGTTTAAACAACAAAAACAACTTAGTAGACCCTCAAATCAGCAAAACATCCCATAATAATTTTAAATATTTAAGGCATATAATACTGTTCAAAAGCTTGTGCTCAGTAAGATATTTTTTACAGAAAAAAAAACAAATAGATTTATTAATTCAGCAATGATCAATTAAATCGGTGACAGAAAATAATTTATTACATTATAAAATATATGCTATTTCAAATAAATGCTGTATCTTTTGAACTTTCTACTTAAAGATTCATGAAAAAAAACGCATCATATTTTTCAAAAACATATTTAGCATAGAATGAATCCTCAAGGATCATGTGACACCGAAGACCGGAGAAATTCAGCTTTGCCTTTACAGGAATAAATTACATTTAAAAATATATTATCATAGAAAATAATTATTTGAAATTGTGATCAAATTTCACAAATAAATTATTATATTTTCAACAATAAATGCAGCCTGTTGAGAATAATAAACTTATTTAAAAAATATTAAAAATCTTACTAACACCAAACTTTTGAATGGTTTAATTGGTCAATAGATTTCCTAAGAAAGTTTAAACATTGTGGCGTTATTAAAAATGGCACAACCACTGTTGGAGTTTGGGGGGGCTATCAGTTTGTTGGACCAATAGCAGGAAGGGAAGGTATTCTAGAAACCTTTTTGAAAACAATTAATCTATTTGCAATTTCGTTTGGCGACTCACAAAATTTATTTAAGGACATATCCAGCCTAGTATGTTCCATTTAATATTAGAACATATTTCTACTACTCCACTGTTGTAAAATTAGGCTTCAAATGGATTTCCAAATGAATTGGGGTCACCTTGGCTGGCAGAAATTCCATCTCTGAAGCCTTTTGAGCAAGAGTCTCCAGGTTGATCTCCTTAGAGGCCCTCCGCCGTCTCTGAGTGCTTTGAATGACCCCCACTGTGGGTCCTTGGACTCCACCCACTCCTCCATTCTGAGAAGAAACCTTGTCCTTGGAGGGCTGGTCGCCTTGAGGAGAGACGCCATCTTTAGAGAGTCGCCGAGGCGGCGAGGGAGGACCTGTCGTTTGGTTTGGGTATCTTGGAGGTCTGGAGTGGGCTCTGTGGTGCCAGATTCCTGGTAATTTGATTCCTGAGGAACAAGATGTTGTGGCTGAGGGACAGTGACCTGGGTCTGACTCAATTCGATTTTCATTTGAGTGCTGGGAAGATCCTGTGACTCAATCTCTTGTTTGACTCGCTGTTTTTCCATAGACTCTAGGTGTTGAAAACCTGGTCCATGCTGCTGCAGTTGCTGCTGCTGAATCTGTTGTAGCTGTTCCTGCCTTTTCTTCTGCTGATGGTACTGCTGTTGCATCTGATGCAGCCGTTGCTGCTGCTGGATTTGATTCTGTTGCTGTTGCTGCTGCTGCAACTGACGCATTTGCTGCAACTGTTGCATCTGGTGTTGACGATGCAGCTGTTGCTGTTGCAACTGCAAGAGTTGCTGTTGTGATTTCGGCTTCTCGTTGAAATTCATATTTAAAGATGCATTATTGCCTTGGAAGACTTGTTGGAAACCAGTTGCCTGCGGCTGCTTGGTAGTCCCAAACGCCAACTGGAAGGGTTGCAGAGTGGAATCAGTCATATCGTGATGCATGCCCTGAGGCTGATATTGGAGGTCTGCAGGTATGTGACCTTGTTGGAGAGCCTGGAATTGAGCATGATGCATGACTGCCATCGTGTGATGGTCCCAATCCGCCCCAGGAACGTGAGAGGGTTCTGTGTAGGACTGCGAGGACCCTGGCGAAAGCTTTTCCAACTTCATAGCCTCCATCTCATGACTTTTGTGAAAGGCCCTTGGGTCATCTATAGCACTAAGAGAAGGGCCAAAGTTCTGTGGCCACTTCATGTTCGGGAGGCCCTGAAACCAAGTCGAGGTCTGCACTGGGTCCTGATGCACCCACTTCACTGGTCCCGACTGCTGAAAATGCCCTCGGACCGGATATCCTTTATCAGATTTGAAAGCGCCCTGGACTTCAGGGCTAGAATCCACCAAACCCTCTGGACTGCTGTGAGTTTGCTCCAAGGAAGGGGCTCCCACGTTGTAGAAGAGATCTCCTGAATGCTGCATTGTTTCACCAATGGCTTCAACATTCTGCTTGCTAATACTGTTTATGGTTCCTCTCTGGTGTGGAGAAAGACTCATGGCAGTTGTGTAAAACTAGAAGACAAGCAAAAACACAGGGCATTCAGTACTTTAGTTTTAAATAACCCTAATTAGATTGGAGTTAATAATAATGTTTTACAGAGCAGAGTGCATACACGATTATGTGGGGTCTAGGAGCCTCACCTCCCCACTTGCTTCTAAACTGCAGTATAAAGGTAGTGTAAATATTTAAAACCTCAGTCATTCCTCAGTCAAGGGAAACGTTCTAAAAAGGAGAGAAAGACAAAAAGTTAGGTTTGGAAATCAGTCTCCATAGGGGCATAATGTCGTGTGCATTCTACACAAAATAAAAGGAAAAAAAATGTCAAATAGGTCAATGCCATGACACTCATTTAATTTTGTCCAGATTCATTACATTATAAAATATATATACATTAAAATGCTATTCATACAATTACTTGCACACACCTCTTCTATGATCTAAGTGAGTGTGAGCAAACAGCAACACTTTGTTGGGAGAGAACACAAAGTTTCTCAGAGATAAGCAAACCTTTTGCAAACAAATGCAAAATCTTTGAAATGTTTCCTTCCATCATCAAGGGGACAGATAAAGTAAATAATAAGAGATAATCAGCATGTTTTTAGTTTTTCTTAAATTAAAATTCATTTAAATATATTTTAAGGGGACATGTTTTAAATGTCATGGTGAAACAAATCCTTATATCAAAATGAAGATAAATATCTTATTATAAAATACAAAAAAGTTCACCCAAATGTCAGTGTTGGTCGCCGAATGAACATCAAATCTCTACAGAAACATTAAATAGAATGACTCGTCAAGCAAACTGAAACTTCAGATCACCAATTACCTAACTAACCATAACATACTCACGATTGACAGGACACCAAATTTGCAAATATTTCCGTATGCATACCATTAAATTATTAATGGCTATTTGGCAAGACTTGTGCGTAGAGAAGGAACATATTGGTCAAAAACCAGGAAACCTGACAAACACAAATGCAGAAGGCAGCAGACAGGCACGGGAGGGGCATTAAAATTGCAATGCAAGACAACAAGAATTACAGGAAGTGAGGGAAAGGGAGAGAGAGAGCGATATGGAGAGTATACAGGAGAGAGAACAAGCAGAACTACTTTTCAACCACTGATGACCTCTCCCAACCCAGACACCACGATGAAAACATTTGTTATAACAAAATCTAAGTATAAGTAATGCTGCACAGCAAAGCACACTGTCCTACATACTTTCTCTGTAAGACTGCAAATAAGTTTCAGTATTTGTGCATTTTGCTCCTTGGTGTTTCTTGACTTGCTAAACGAAACATGAAAGCAGATCAGAACTGTAGCGTACTTACACTGTTGCAACATGGCATTGACGTCCTCCTTCCTTCCTTAGTTTTGAAGTTCGGATAACAGCGCCTTACAAAAACAGTTCAAGCCCTGGGCAAAGTCAACAGCGTGCGTGCTTGGCCATAAACACATACTACGATGCAGTCTGTCGTAAACGCCTAGACGTAAGTGCGCACATTTGATTATACGCTAAAATACCGTGTCATTGCATCGAGAGGCCTTTCTAACGAACTAGTAAGCTGCCAAATTTAACAACTTTTTGTATCCGAACACGTTTGAACACCTCGGTAGTCACCAAACCTGTTTTCCTGTTTACATTCTGCCGTATAAGCGCAATTTTACCAGTAGCCTACTGTTAGCAGGATGCGTAGTGTTCGGGGTCGGATCCTCTTACAATAATCAATCCATCAAAATTATTTATCAACAAAACAGTTCGCACCCACGCAACCAATCAGCGTGTTTCAGATTAAAGGCGAGGCGACACTAGGCGCAGAAGCGCACACTGTGATTGGACGGAAGGAAGTTCTCGCACACTGCTGGAATGGAATGTCATATTTTATTACTCAGATCAACATTTATATTTCCATATATCTTTAACTTTTACTGACTTCGAGATATGCAACAGGTTGCGTTGAAAGTACCGGCATTTATCTTAAAAAGAAAAGGAAAAGAAAAAATCTCAGTGCCGTAACGTTATATAATTTTAAACAGCCTGTATTTGTAACTAATGTTCCTTACCACAAAAATGTAAGGATGTAACAAACCCAAAGCAACGACAAGTTCTAAATACTAGTTCTATTTCTAGTTCTGTTTATAACTAGTGAATTATAATTAAAAACTAGTCACTATTGAAATAAGTACTAAGAACCGTCTAATAATAAACAGGTACAGTTTCGAATTGAACAGTAACTATTTTTATTTATTTTTTTTGCAAAAAGTACTATAGCATAAAAAGTACTAATAGCATAAAAATAGTATGTTGCCATATTTACGCATTAACGAATCTGTGTTTTAGAAAAAAAATTAAATGTATGAATCATTTTGGTTCATTTCCATGCACTAACTTTTTTTTCACTGAAATCTCCAGTGAAGTGACTGTGGACTTAGGTGGTGAGCTAGCTAGATAGACAAATAGGCGACATATCATTTGTTGGGCCTCCTAGACAATACAACGTTCGTCACTGTCTAGACTGACTCTGAGCGAATGGGAGTAACAAAAATCAACTTTTTTACTAATCAGAGTGGAAGATTCAACGACTCTTACAGCAAAAACGTGTGGCCATCAACTGGTGTACAGGAATCTGAACTAATGAATCTGAAATAATATGTTTTCGAATCAAGTGCCCAAAATCCCCATCATTTGAGAAACAAGAAACTTTTTCATCATATAAAATCATCTGGTTAAATGAAGTTTTCTAGTTAAAAAGCTATTAATCTAATACTCTTGAGCAAAATATTAATTTGTTAATTATTATTAAAACGTATTATTATTTCGTCAACAGGCCAGGGAACAGTAGTCGTGTAGTCTCACACAATAGTTTGTCACCATTATTATTCACAAATAAATTTAGCTCCTTATATTTGATTCATAAGTCATATTAAACAGAAGATTTTTTTTACTGTAAAACACCTTTTTAGATGTAATTTCTTTTTTTAATTGGGGGAGGGGGGCTGAGTACATCCAATAAACATAAAATAAATACAAATTAATAAAACTACAAAAAACACTTAAAAACATAGACTTATATTTTATGAATACTTAATTTAGCTATAATAGCAGGACTGGAGAGAATATCGCTTTGAAACGAATGTAACAACTCATTCGTAAATGTGGCAAGATCCAAGATCTGCGCACTCGTCTGCGGAAACAAAGCGTCAGCTGGTGTGTCACATGATCGCCGTCATGTGATTTGCATTTTGCATTCAGTGACCTGTTCAAACAGCTAGTCATCACCAGCAAAAGAGAGAAATCTCAAGACAGTGTGTCTTGAGTGTCTGATGTTCCTGGTCTCTCACTCAGTCTCACACTCACCATGGCTTGGACAAAATATCAGCTCTTTCTCGCCGGTCTGATGCTCACCACAGGTTCTATCAACACACTATCCGCAAAGTAAGTAGTACGCACGCGCTAAATAGTGATTGTTTACATGTTATTTCAGCTTACTTTTATTAGTTACCCCACATTTATTACTCAATAATAGAGCAGACAATGATGTTTTCTCGTTGTCTTTTACAAAACAGTACATCGTGTCCTCGTTGTTTGTAAATACATGTAATTGTATTTTAAATTTGTCAACACAAACAAGATTAAAGAAAGATGAACCATTTCGATTCAACTTTTAGTATCATTGTATGAATTCAACATTCACCTATAAAGTTGAAAATTGCACTTTTTGGGAACAATATGATTACATGACTCGCGTGCAGTAATGATCCGCTGTTTCGTGACATGATGTTGATGCTGCAAAATCAGCAATTCTGCCACCAAAACACTTGTGACTATTAGTCAATAGTGCAACCGCAGCATTAAATAACTTTCAGTCTGATTTGAGTTGTCCATCTCGTCAAGAAACAAGCTGTCTGCCACAAATACTGTTAAGTAACTTGATACAGCTTTGTGTCTTAAACAGATGCTTGATGTTTCGAGGCAGACAACATTTGATACCACAGTTTCGCTTCATTTCTGCTGAAAAACTGACACTGATGGTGTCAATGCATCTGGGTTTTACAGTTTCTAAAATAGTCTTCCTTTAACCAAATTGTTAAATCTGATCTTTTCTTTGTCGTGAGGTCATAAATTGTCATTTCATGGTTGTTAAAGTGACAGCGCACTATGTGCATTGTTACTAATTAAACTTAGTGACTGACAGGTGAAAGATAGTTGTGTGTTATGGAAATGCTCATTACTAATCATAATTATAAATTATAACATTGTACCAAATTAATTAAAAGAGGCTTCTAACATACATATTTTATTTAGGCAGCTTAAGAGAAGTTTCTTATTGGTATATTGATATTGTGTGAAATTGTGAAAGTTTGGTTTGTCTTTATTTTAACTTGTGAACCTTATATAGTTGCTTTTGAGCATTTTTAATTTTATATTGTGTGAAATTGTATTGCCGATATTTGTTTTTACGCTTGTGAAACACTTTGAGCTGCATTCCATGTATAAATTTTTTTTTATTATTATTAAAAAAATAACATGTTTCCTAAACAAGTTGCATTTCCACTTTTGTTTGGACAAACAAATCCAAAGTCTTAGCCATTGTTGAGCTAATGTTTGCCATAAGAGCCTTATTTATAGTTATATTGCATATTAAGGAATTTCAATATGGAAAAAATGACACTCATCATCACCTTTAATGAGATAAATCTGTTAATCTTCTAGATGGGCTGATATGTTCTCTGCACCTGGATGTCATGGTACTCAAGATCATACCTTCTCCCACCCTTTTGTACAGGTAATGAAATTCAATTACCCTCTTCAAGATGCACGACACGCTATTCACATCAAACTTCCTCTTAGAGCACGTTTTTTCAGTACATCAGCAGAGAACTGAAGTATTATCTTATGTTTTAAGAACTGGTTTCGACTATTTCCTTTTCTTCATAGAACTTTTCCCCTTCTCTGTCTCTTTTCCTGCATGCACCCTAATAATACATGACTATTTCCTTCATCGCTCCTCCTCTCACCCTTCCAGGCTGTGGGAATGTTTTTGGGAGAGCTGTCCTGCCTGGTGGTGTTCCACATTCTCCTTTGTCATGATCGGCACAAACCCGAGCCCACCATGGAACCAGGCCAGAGTTTCAACCCCCTGCTTTTCCTCCCCCTGCCCTTTGTGACATGTTGGGAACATCCATCATGTATATTGGTGAGTGTCAACAGTCTTTTTACTTCAATTTGAGTTGGACAATGTGCAGAGATCTACTTTAAAACTATATTAGTAAGTTTATATTTATATTATCTAAAAACATCCATTCAGTTTGTTCCATGAAGATTTCATTACTCTTTTTTTCATATCTCTAGCACTGAACATGACCAGCGCCTCCAGTTTCCAGATGCTGCGAGGAGCTGTGATCATCTTCACCGGACTGCTCTCTGTAGCGTTCTTCAGGACGGCGTCTGCTGCCCAGCCAGTGGATTGGGATCCTAGTCACCATCCTTGGTCTGGTGGTGGTTGGACTTGCTGACTTTCTGAACGGCCATGGGAATGACTCCCATAAGCTCAGTGAGGTTATCACAGGTAATTCTAGTGCTGCCAGATGCTTTTAATCATACAGAATGATGTACTTTGTCTACAAGTCAAAAAATCCTCTCATGAGCTGTTTATCAGGGATGATTTCCTTTTACCTGATTGTATCTTGCATCTTTAGCTGATTGAATTGTATCACTGATTATCCATTGGTTTTGTTTTATAGGGGACCTTTTGATCATCATGGCACAGATTATTGTTTCAGTCCAGATGGTCTTGGAGGAGAAGTTTGTTTACAAGCACAATGTGCATCCACTGAAGGCTGTTGGGACTGAAGGTAAAGATTATTCATTTTTAATCAATTCCCATAAATAGCTAATGACTAGTTTGAGCATTAGTATTTTGTTGCTACTTAGTACTAATGCTGTTATATGTCTCACTTCATCCAAAACAGTTCAACGGTTTATGTTCGGGAAGATTTAAAAATTATTGAAAAAAAAAATACACTAATATTGTGACATTTTATTACAATTTAAAAATAATTGTTCTATCAGTTACGATCATGTGTCTTCAGCCTCACATGATCATTCAGAAATCGTTCTAATATGCTAATGAAGTGCTCAAGAAACATTTATTATCCATGTTGAAAATAGTTATAGATAGGGTTGGGTATCGAGAATCGAGTATCGATTGGAACCGGGACTAACTTTTTGTTTTTCCCGGAATCGTTCAAAAGTTAAAATTTCGATTCCTAGTTTCGATATTCACACTTCCGCCGACCGGAAGAAGAAACCGCTGAACAACACCAACGAAGAAGCGTCTACCGGAAGTGTTGGCATAACCGTGCGAGTCGAACATGAGTAGCTTACGTCGGCGGTCCAAAGTGTGGCTTCACTTTTAAACTTTCTTCACTTTTAAAACACTTTTAAAAATAACAAAATCTCAGCAAAATGCTAAATTTGTGACAAAAGGAGTATTGTAAAAGACCGTTGGTTAGCAAGGTTATTGTAAAAGGCCGTTGGTTAGCAAGGTTAGCTAAACTTTTTGAAAACCCAGCCTCTTAAAATAATCGGAATGAGAATCGTTAGGAACCGGAATCGAAACAAGGAATCGAAATCAGAATCAGAATCGTTCAAATTCAAACGATACCCAACCCTAGTTATAGAATGATTTTTTTGATGAGTAGAATGTTTAAAATAACGATTTCTTTGTAACAATGTAAACGTTTTACTGTCATTTGATTAAATCAACTTGTCCTTGCTGGAAAAAGCTAAGTGTTAAGAATGATTACATCAGCCATAAAGGTAGTAAAGATAGAAGAAGCTATGTTGATCATACAACCAAATGTTGCTGGACCCTATTTAGTCTTTCATCCTTAAGTGCCCCTAAAGTCTGTGATTAACTTATCTCTCAGCACCCTTACAGATGAGTAATATATCTGAGATTATTTGACTTTCAGTCCTCCCCTTTCCTTTGAAATCAGGAAAAATACAATCAAATATGCCTTTGTTACTAATGAACATCTACTGACAAACAGATGCTAATGTTTATTTTAAAAAAAAGTTATCAGTTAACCCCTTAACTGTCACCGTCCCGGTACCGGGACACCTAACTTTACTTAACTATATTTCTATTAAATCCTAATCTAATTATAAATTATAAATTACAAATTATATATTGTTGGAAAGGTCTAAGACTTCTAAATAAGTATTCTACCCCTGTTTTGTGTTACAAATTATGTAGGAAGAGTAATTGATGAATTTATGACAAGAGTGCACCTCAAAAAATCTGCATCATAACAGGAGTTCTGTCACAAAAAGTAGATGTACCCACTTTTAATCATTGAAACTTTTGTTATTATGCTAAAAGTTCATAATAAAACATATAATCTAGTATTTTTCAATTAAATTTTTAATTTTAAAAAATGTATAGTATAATATTATCCTCTACAAATTATAATATACATATATTATCATCAAAAATATATTATTTTAGTATTGTCTTTTTTATTATATCACATATTTTAGTAGTTATAATAAATTAGATATCATTTGAAAGCTTGCGAACTCAGAATTCATCCTGTGAAAACCGTTTTATAATTGAACATTGCGTTACCATAGAAACAGTACTTATTTTGTCAGGCTCCTCCCCTTTTGGGCATCATTATATTTCATAATTTATGATCAAAACCTTTTCAAATCTTGACAAAACACATATTGTCAGAAAGGTCTGGGTCTCAAGGTTCCAAATTTTGTGACAACATTTCTGATATTTGGACAGAAATGTATTAATTTGTAAAGGCAGAATGTATACAACTAAATTCAATGGAATTCAATGGCTCCCGGTGGCTATTTTTGGTACTACGCCTAAACAAAATCTCATGGGAACTTCAATTTTTGTGATATCAACTTCAAATTTGGAACATAACTTGGTTACATTTATGGCTTTGATTTTATAGTAATTTTAGAGTAAAACATATTTTCTAAAATATATATTTTATATAAAATAAAAAATAAATAGTACAGTATATTTGATTTACTGTGATTTTAAACTTCCATAACTTTTACATACTTTCATTTTTTGAAGTGTTTTCACTTCAGCAATAATCTGCTGAGTGTCTTCTTTAAAACAAGACCAAACTTGGGTATATATTCCAAAACATTCTTGAATTACAATCATTTAAGTGTGAATAGTGCATTTTAACCCCCATTCTCAAAAAGGGGGGTGACAGGTAAGGGGTTGACTTACCTCTTTCCAAGTGTCTAAGTTGTCGTCTTTCTGTGTGTTTCTCAGGGTTTTTTGGATTTGTCATCCTCTCTCTCCTCCTGATTCCGATGTACTACATCCATGTGGGCAGTTTTGCAGATAACCCACGGCAGGTCCTTGAAGACGCCCTGGACGCCTTTTGTCAGATTGGCCATAAACCTCTCATTATCCTGGCACTGTTGGGGAACACTGTGAGCATCGCATTCTTTAACTTCGCTGGCATCAGCGTCACCAAAGAGATAAGTGCCACCACTCGCATGGTTCTGGACAGTCTGCGTACTCTAGTCATCTGGGCGGTGAGTCTGGCACTGGGTTGGGAGAAATTTCAGGGCCTACAGATTCTGGGCTTCATCATCCTACTCGTGGGTACAGCGCTGTACAATGGACTCCACAAACCCTTGATGGACAAACTGCCCTGCTGCCCCAGAGAGCAGAGAGCAGAGGAGGGAGACACTCCTGAAAGAGAGAGACTGCTTGGTGGAGGAAAAGCCACACAGGAGAGCTAATTTTAGACACTGAACAAAATGGTGTCCACAAAGAATTTTCTTAGTTTTAAAAGTTGTTTCCATTTTAAGAGAGAATCACATTTTAGTGTTGTTTTAGAAGTCTGAATCAATATTTGGGAACCAACACTGCTTATTGCGTAATGCCACTGGGCATTGTGGGAATTTGTCAACTAAAAAAAAAAGAATGAAAAAGGGATAGTAATGCTTTGATTTTTAAAATGGTTTTGTATGCAGACTATCACTTTATGAAATAATTTTTACATGATTTTAATGCCAAAAGAACCTTTAGAATACTGTAATATTTCAGTTTTTAATTCTGTGTTTTATAGGTTTTAAAACAAATTATTATTTTTTTTGTTACATGATGTGCTGTTGTTGGGAGCACATTATTTATCTAATCATTTTGTTTGAGGAATATTATTAATTATCTGTGAAACGGGTATTATGTACTGACAAGAACATTTTCTTATAGTTCATGGTAGTTTAGTTTCTTTGTTAAAAAAAGAAAAAAAAGAAAAGTAGCTCTCAGCAAGTTTTTTTTTATAGAGAGGTGCAAGGAACCATAATCTCAAAAAGTGTCATTTACTAAATGTATAAAGCATTGATATCTTGATATAGATATCATTGATATCTTCTGTGTTCCATTTGATTGACTGCAGTTCCCTCTGCATAAATGTATAATTTCCCTCTCACATTCTTGTAAGAAACATTTTTTTACGTTGTGGATGGATCTGTTTGTGGTACGTGAAATTAACATGAAGAGGACAGAACTGTTTCATTCAGTGACTTGTAAATGACATTTGATCAATCACATCTACTGCATGTGTAACAAATATTGCCAGTTTCTGTGGACATTCAAAACGAATATTGATCTACTAAATGGGTTAATGCAACAATGAAAATGCTGTATGAAACCAAGATTGTGATAATTTTTTCATTTTTAATGGACATTTTTTGCATACATATATGTAAACTATTGCACAACATATTTTAGTGTGTGAGCACAATATCCCAATGCTAAGTTTAAAACCATGCAAATCAATACATATGATTGCAGAAACGGTAACACTTTAATTCACGTTAATTCATTAATTTATTATGAGCAATACAGTTACCGTTTTTATTAACATTTGTTAATGTTAGTTAATATAAAATACAACTGTTCATACACACTGTGTTAGCTCAGGTTCATTAAATAATACTAACATACTGTCATTTATGGTTTAAAAAATTTATTAGTAAATGTTGAAATTAACATTAATTAAAATGAAAGTATTTTAACTGTTAGTTCATGTTAACTCGTGTGTGTGTGTGTGTGTTATTGTTCTAAACAATATTTGGGATCAAACCAATCTGAATCAAACCCAATCGACCAAATGTGACGTCACATCGGTACGCTCGCTCAGTCATCGAGCGGGCACTGCTGTGAGAAGTGAAGCAGATAACGTGAACTTCAGTCGTTATTTTGTGTTTTTAAACGTTATGGGATTATTATGTCCAACATTTCATATCATCATGGTCTGTAGAACAAAAGAAGTTGTTCTGAGGTCTAGGGAAACATCTTGGTCCGCTGCTGCATACAGAGGTAATGTACACACCGGGTAAGTGTTAACGTTACCTGAATGAGCGCGTGCTTAGCGAGCTAGTCCGCAGTATTAACGGGATTACAGCTGTCACAACATTGTGTTGCCCATGTGTAACCTGGCAACCGTATGTTCAATAATAGTTTTATGTTGAGGCGCAGATGTACAGTTTAAGTTAGCTAATTAGCTAGCGCGGTACCGTTTCATCGCGCTGTTTTGTACAGTGATTTGGCTCTGGCTGATGCTTTAGCTTTAGCTAGCCTTGTCCTACGTCTCCTTCTATTATCACTGGATGCGGTAAGGACAGAGAAAGACTCAACCAACATCTACAAGACAGCGGCAGTTTTCAACGTAGCTTGTGGATGTTAGCATACGCTAAAATGCTCACAATTCATTTACACATCCAGCTAATAAAGACACGTATCAGGCCAGCTGCATCCACCCTTAAGATGATCCTTATTATATTATTAAAACAGTAACGTTTCTGCATGCAAACTCATCCATCAGTTCTGACTGGGGGAAACATTATAGGATTGAAAGTTAAATACAGATTTAATGGCTAAATCCTGAGGAAAAGCCTTTTAATAGAATTGTGTTTGTGTCAATTAACGTTATAATGTTTCATTTTAAACTACAGTGAACATTTTTGTTGTTGTTTTTTCTTTTCTTCAAATTTGTATGTTACATTTTAAAACATACACATCTGTGTAGTCATACTTATGATATGCTAACAAAAAAATAACAAACACACACACACCTGCCAATGCCGTACAGAACAATATGTATAAACATATAACAAAATTGTTAATTTTATAGTTTATATGTCAGAAAGGGGGGGGGGGGACTTTACAATTTACATCTTTTTTTTTTTTGCATTTGGCCTCTGACAAATCAAATCACTTTATTACCATATGACTAGTGGAACAATAATTGAAAGTAGTGGGTGACGTTTAAGGCCTATATTATTTCACCAACACTGCAGGCAATTATTGACAATATAATACTATGCTTTGTATATACATGCATAAAATACAAAAATAATACATATATTATTATTTAAGATAATGCACATTATCTACAAGTCCTAGGGTGGTAAATAAGTTGTAGAATGTTTCTCAATATGCATTTAGACTCTTAGTGTTATGCCGATTTTATTCTTGTTTCAGGCCTACAGTAAGCCTGTTCCTCAAGGATTTGACTGTATATAGCTCCATCAGTTTTACTCTGCACCCTAGCAGTGACGGTTTAAGAACCAGGGCAGCTTCTTTTACAGATCTTGTCTTCTGTTTAAAAGACAGCCTTAGGACAGGCCAGATTCATAGTTTAGCGTGCCTTTACAGAAGGCCTGCCTAATGGATGCAGCCAATAAAATACATTTTTCATTATTTTTGTCACATCTACAGCCATTTTAATTCTTATGTCTGCAAACTTCTCTGGAGACTTTAATTTCTGCCTTAGCCCTGCTGTTCTAACTGAACAAAGCCTTGATGTTTTTCTGATCTCACTGATTTTCAGTGAGGACCCGAGCTCACTGATGTGAGGTGTCAGAGCTTCTCTGAGTGTGCTCAGTCCACTCTTGAGCATCAGGATGAGTGGAACAGTGGAGCAGACTGATATCTTGGCTGTCGGGAGCATGGTCCGGGAGCGAATGGAGAGTGGTGAGTTCTTTTGAAGGAGCTGTATTTAGGAGGACAAGGCTTCAGGACTATTCAGATACTCACTGTTAGTTCGGTAGAGATATTCTGATGGCTGTCAGATTCCTTTATGTATACTTCTGCACAGACAAGGGGATTTTTTTCCTTTTGAGTCCAGGTGTGTTGTTGAGCAGTGCTGACATCAGCACAGAAAACTCTACAACATGCTGACAAATAGCCCTAGTCACAAGACACTGGATTTTATTTCATGACAAAATTGTTGTTTTGCTAGGGCATTTTATTTCATGCCTGAATAGAACTGTCATGTAACATCTGTTCTCCAACTCAAGTTTGAAAGCTGTCTACTCAATTATAGAATGAAAAAAAGATTTGTACGGTACACTGCCTAAGTTTGGGGTACGTCTTTTCCTTTTTTTGGAAAAAAAAATGTATTCAGCAAGGATGCATTAAGTTGATCAAAAGTGACAGTAAATACATTTTTATTTTAAATAAATGCTGTTCTTTTGAACGTCTATGCCTAAAATAATTCCAAAAAAGCAAAATATATCACATTTTTCATAAAATTATTAAGCAGTACAACAGTTTTCAACATTGATAATAAGACATGTTTCTTGAGCAGCAAATCATCATATTAGAATGAATGCTGAAGGATCATGTGACACTGAAGACTGGAGTAATGATGAGCTTTGCCATCACAGGAATAAATTATATTTTTAAATGTATAAAAAAATAGAAAACCTTATTATTAAATGATCATATTTCACAATGTTACTATATTTTTTATCAAATATCTTGGTGAGAAATTAGCATAAGAGGTTTCCAAAAACAATTTAAAATCTTACCAACTACACATTTTTGAACAATAGTGTTTTTTGTTTTGTTTGTTTCTGGATTTCTCTGTCATTCATTCCAAGTTTTCCTTTCCTGTTTAGTTGAAGAAGATTGGTGGGGGTGGTTTTGGCGAGATCTATGAAGTCCTGGACCAGGTGAACCAGATCAATGTGGCTCTGAAAGTGGAGTCTGCCCAGCAACCCAAGCAGGTTCTGAAGATGGAAGTAGCAGTTTTGAAAAGACTTCAGGGTAAAGATGAAGACAGACGTTTAAGACCTATATTAAACACACATGTGGACGCTAAATGAAGAAGCTCTGTGTGCTACAGTGCTACTCTATTATGAGCAAAAACAGTATTGCATTTAAAAAAAATAAACAAATGGATTTGTATAACATTTTCTATTTCTTTATTTTGAACCATTTTGTAGGTAAAGACCATGTTTGTCGTTTTGTTGGCTGTGGACGCAATGACCGCTTCAACTATGTGGTTATGGAGCTTCAGGTAGGCCTTCAGATTATTTATTCTTGTGTCTGAATTGATGGATGTTATCTCACACAAGTCATAGTAACTCAACAACCCTGATTTCAGTTACCTGAAGTGATGTTTGTCCATTGAACTGCAGGGAAGGAACTTGGCAGACCTTAGACGCAACATGAGCCATGGCACATTCAGTGTCTCCACCACACTCAGGCTGGGCCGACAAATCTTGGAAGCCATCGAGAGCATCCACTCTGTGGGCTTTCTGCATAGAGACATCAAACCCGTAAGTCTGCTCTCTCACGGATAGTCCTGGGCGTACTTTTAATATTGACTATAATAATTTTTTTTACAGGACATGTCTTTTAGATTATATTAATTAAATAATCAAACCTTTTCTTTTTCAAATAGTCCAACTTTGCAATGGGCCGGCTTTCCAGTACGTGCCGAACCTGTTATATGCTTGATTTTGGGTTGGCACGCCAGTTCACAAACTCATGTCAAGAAGTCCGTCCAGTGAGTAATCACAGATTTAAAGCTTATGTTTAAAAAACATCACTCTGTCTTTTTTAAGGATGCTATTGTCATATATTAGTTTTGCTTTAAGAGATAGTTCACCCCTTAAAATGAAATTTAATTTTTTCACATTCATGTTGTTCCAAACCTCTTTGACTAATACTTATATTACAGACTTCTGAAGTCATAAGAAAGATTTGGATTGAGAAAAAAACAAACTCATGAGTGAAATTGGGATATATGATTTGTGAGCCTTTCGAGAGTGATTTTATTTTATTTTTTCAATGAATCAGTTCACAAAACTGGTCTAAAAAATCCTTTTATAAATCAGAATCAAACTACTCAAACTCTCATTAATGAACCAAAAAGAGGTAGAGGTGGATGTGAAGTTTTTTAAGTGTACATTGACTTAAATTTCAATGTCATCATTTTGACAGAATTTTCACATTTGACTGAACTTTACATGTAATGTGTTTCTATATATTTTCTTATGACTGCACATTCTCTTTATTGTCCAAAGCCACGACAAGTGGCAGGATTCAGAGGGACCGTCCGTTATGCTTCAGTTAATGCTCACAAGAATAAGGTAACTCCTCATCTTTTTTGCACAGATTCTCAAGCCAATGGCAGGTGCCGATCAGGTGTCCTTTACACAGCAGGTCATATTACTTGTTCATATTTCACTAAAATGCACATCCTTCATTTTCAAAGGAAATGAGTCGACATGATGACCTCTGGTCATTATTTTATATGCTTGTGGAGTTCATGGTGGGTCATCTACCCTGGAGGAAAATCAAAGACAAAGTAAGTTGTGCTCAAAATGTGATTTTCCATTGATAAAAGATCTGCTGGTATTATTAATCCTGCTGTCACTATAGGAACAGGTCGGAAATATGAAGGAGACGTACAACCATCAACTCATGCTCAAGCACCTCCCAGATGAGTTTACCATTTTCCTCGATCATATCTCCAATCTGGACTACTACACTAAACCGGATTATCAGGTCCAGAGCCATTCTTTAGCAGAGATTTGTGTAAGCGTAGCCATTCACTAACATACTCATTGTGTTGTAGCTCCTGATGTCAGTCTTTGACAACAGTATGAAAAGCTACAATGTTGTGGAAAATGACCCGTATGACTGGGAGAGAACGGATTCAGAGGACACGCTTAATGTTGGAACCCTGACAACCACGGCCCAGCAGTTGACCCGCCTCACCCCTGCATATTTGGGGTAGATATCCTGCATCAAATAATGCAATGGTGTATTGAGTCTATATATAAACTGTTTGAGGTCTACATTGTCAAATGAATTTTTCCTCCTAGCATGGCCAATGCCTCTGTGATCCCGGGTGATCTGCAGCGTGAGAACACAGAGGACGTCCTTCAGGGTGAGCGCCTCAGCGAGGCTGATAATTGCACCCCCATCCCAACACAGCCTGCGCAGGGTGCGGATGTCTGGGAGGACATGGAGCGTAGTCGTGACCGAAACCTCAACCATGTTCAGCCTCAAATCAGAAAGGTACTAGTCAGATGGGATGACTGCTAATCACTCTGTTACTTACATACCTATAAACATGTCGCCTTTTGGTTAAATTTGCCATTCTGTCATTGAAATAAATCTTTCACTTGATTCGTGCAATCCAGGTTTTTTTAGGGGGATGGGGGGTTTATATAATGAATGTATATCTAAAGGGAACTGACTGTCTCAGTGCCATTTTCTTTTCCATTTTCCGCATCTTATGATTGTGGTAACTACTGTTTTTCTGATTTTTGATAAGCACCACCTACTGTCAGAGAGTTTCATTTCATTTGTCAAGACTAATTATAAAACATCCATAATCATTTATTAGGCTGGAATGTGAGGTTTATTGTTTTATAAAAACTTACATTTTGAACATTTACAGTTTTCATTTGACATTTTAGGATTAGGGTTGGGTATTGAGAATCGAGTATCAATTGGAACCGGGACTAACTTTTTGTTTTTCCAGAATCGATTCAAAAGTAAAAATTTTGATTCCTAGTTTTGATATTCACAGTCCGTCGACCGGAAGAAGAAACCGCTGAACAACACCAACGAAGAAGCGTCTACCAGAAGTGTTGGCATAACCGCGCAAGTCGAACATGAGTAGCTTACGTCAGCGGTCCAAAGTGTGGCTTTGCTTTTCTAAAAATAACGAAATCTCGGCAAAATGCAACATTTGTGACAAAAGAAGTATTTGTGACAGAAGGAGTATTTCCTTCAGAAAGACCGTTGGTTAGCAAGGTTAGCTAAACTTTTTTGACCCTGCCTCTTAAAAGAATCGGAATCGAGAATCGTTCAGGAACCGGAATCGAAAACAAGGAATCGGAATCAGAATCGTTCAAATTCGAACGATACCCAACCCTATTTAGGATGTTTCCATATTCATTAGAAGAATTTAAAGAGTTGGCCTAAAGTCACTTATAGCCTCCCAATAACCTTTTCGCCAGTCCAAATAGTATTTATTGAAGTATTGAAGTAGTCATGAGTTTTGTTTCTGATTCAGGTGGCTAGTGAGGAGGAGCGAAGCAAAGAGGGCAACCAGAGCCCCAACAGTGGCTCCATCCAGGGCTCTCCCAGACGTGTACGCTCAGAGACCTTGCTCATCGACCGTGTGGCTCCTCTGCTGAGAAGGATGCGCCATAGTCAGAGCATGGGGCTAGACAAGAGACTGACTCCTGAACCCAAACCCACCATTGAACGCTTCCTTGAGGCCTAGTCAGTAAACAAAGTCTTAATAAATGTCCTCATAAATGTAAATTTGGTCCCTAGAGACATTTTAACCACTTCTCCTCCTTCCTCTCATTAGTTTAGGCAAGCAGCGGACAGGTATGTCCCAAGACAGGTCTGTCTGTCGGGTGGAGCAGGGCTCTTTGGAGGACGAGGAGGGGGCAGCCAGTAGTGGTTACGTTGCCGTCAACCTCAGCCCCGTCCCTCAAGAGGGTGACTCACAGGAGTGGGTCCTAGTTGAGCTTGAAGGCGCTCAGTGGTTCAGCTGGCTCTAAACCAGATGAGGAGGAACGCTCAGGACTCTCGCCACGCTCCTCCAGCCCCCTTGCTCTCCCTCGCACCTGGTCCGATCCCTTGCCTCAGCGTGCTAGCAGCCTTGCCTCAGCAGAATTCCACACCGGTGTCTGCCACACTGGACCTCCATTCGCCAGACTTCCAGGTTTGTCTGGTGTAATAGGCCTATCTGGATTAAGAAGACTTCCCACAATACAGCCTGCGTCAATGGTCCACCTCAGCAGGTCACATCTTGAGCAGGTAAATATCTTATGCTACATTCTGAGTAGAAGAATTTGAATTCCTAAACAAAAGTCCACATTGTGAGATATCAAGTCACAATTATACAACTGTTAAAACGTTTGTGGTCGGAAAGATTTGTAATGTTTTTGAAATAAGTCTCTTATGGGGCGGTAGGGTGGCTCAGTGGTTAGGCACAGCAAGAAGCTCCCTGGTTCGAGCCAGGAGTCCACTCTGTGGAGTTTGCATGTTCTCCCTGTGTCAGAGGGTGTTCTGGTTTCCCCCAAAGACATGCAGGTTAAGGCTGGTTCACACGGCAGGATTATTAGCCCGATTTTAGCCCCCGATTCACCCCTCCCGACAATCTTAAGGATGCTCCGATTATCGTTAAATAATCTGATCAGATATTCCTGCCGTGTGTGGTGTGTTAAGACTGCTCTCGTCTGCTCGGAAGGATGCTGGGACCGCTACGATCTCAAATCGGGGATATCCAACATGTTGGATTGTTTTGGCCCGATTTCTCCTCGTGTGTGGTGTCCACCAGAACGAACGAGACATGCAGCCTGTGAACTGTGGCGTGTATCCAATCAGAAAGCGAGGTGACGAGGCGTAGAGGAAGCACTGGCGGTAAACAAAATCAAAACAGCCGGCGCCCGGCGGTATGGCGCACCAGAATGTCCGGTGGACGTTTTTTTCGTTAAAAACAAACTGAACACTATCGCCACTGCATCCTCTTCGTCCGCCATGATTGTTTACTCTGAAGTCAAGTTTTATCTCGAGGGATTTTGTGTAGATTTTCCGTCTGACCTGGGAATGCTTGGGAGTCAAATCCTTTCGTGTGTCATGTGTTGATTTTGCCATGTGGCTGCGCACCACACACTGAACGACCAAAACTGTTAGTACCCGTGATTTTTTATCGCCGTGTGTGGGGTCTCTCAGGTTTGGAAATCGACCGACAATTTTAAAATCGTCCCGTGTGAACCAGGCTTTAGGTGCATTGGATATGCCAAATTGTTGGAGTGCTGGGTTGTGTCAGGAAGGGCATTCATAAAACCTGTGCCAAATGTGTGTGTGATGTGGAACCTGAAAATGAGTTGAAATAACGCTAGGATTATGATTATGAAAGAAGTCTCTTACTTTGCGTTCACACCACCGCCGCCTAGAGCGTCAAAATTCGCTCTGGCCGCCCTTCTAATAACGATGTAGAAAGATTTGTGAACGCTCTGAAGTAGATCGAATGCTTAGTCTTGTAAACTTTATTTAAAGGGACAAACAAGCAAACAAGCATGTTGATCGGTATTTGTGCAGACTGACCACAAGTAAGGTATAAGTTAAAGGGTTAGTTCACCCAAAAATGAAAATTAAGTCATTAATTACTCACCCCATGCTGTACCAACCCCGTAAGACCTTCGTTCATCTTCGGAACACAAACAAAGATATTTTTGATTAAATCTGAGAGCTGGATCACTCCTACATAGACTGCCTAAGGGACTGGCTCTTGTCGGCCCATAAAGTCATTAAAGAAAATGTTTAAGTATTCCATGTGCCTACAGCGGCTCAAACTGCGAGGAGGAAGTTATTCTTTGACTAATTTTTGTTACCGGCTGCTCACCGCTTAGGAGTATTACCTCCACCTACCGTATAAGATGATGTGCTGATATAGCCGGAGCGCCTTGTATATGGATCTTATCTTATACGGTAGGTGGCGGTTAATACTCCTAAGCGGTGAGCAAACGGTAACAAAAAGTAGTCGAACAAGACCTTCCTCATCTCAGTTCTCGCATGTGCCCATAATGAAGTAGTGGAATAGTCAAATAAAGTTGTTATTTATGTTTTTCACACAAAAAGTATTCTCGTCGCTCTGATAAACTTATAATTGAGCCGCTGTAGGTACATGGAATATTTAAACATTTTCTTTAATGACTTTATGGGCCGTCAAGAGCCAGTCCCTTAGGCAGTCTATGGAGGAGTGATCCAGCTCTCAGATTAAATCAAACATATCTTTATTTGTGTTCCGAAGATGAACGAAGGTCTTATGAGGTTGGTACAGCATGGGGGTGAGTAATTAATGACTTAATTTTAATTTTTGGGTAAACTAACCCTTTAAACTCATGAAATCTTTTAAATGTGAAAGAAAGAAATTGATCAATGGAAAGAACTCAACAATTATAGTCACATGTTTGCTAACAAAATTATTATCATTGTAAAAATCATCTGTGCTGCTTAATATTTGTATTAACATTTTCTTTAAGATTCTTTGATGAATAGAAAGTTTTATAGAACAGCATTGATTTAAAATAGAAATCTTTTGCAATATTATAAATGTATTTACTGTCAAAAATCCTAAACCTTTGAACAATAGTGTACATGTATTGTTAAATTTTAAATACAGGAAATGACAATTCATTTCATAATCTTTCATTGTGTAAGGAAAACTGTAGCAGTATGTAGTGATCGTTTATGGGTGCATTGCAGTAGTTTCACTGCAACATCGTTCTCGGATTTTGGCCAGCAACTTGGATTTACGCATTACTGTATATCAAAAACATCAAATCAAAAGTGAAGCAAGCTCAGAAAATCTCACCAGAGCTCATATTTTGGCCAAGCAAAGGATGGTACATTAAGAAAAAAACACATTTGTATGAGTATTATCTCTGCAGGGCTCCATAAATAATGTGTTGTCTCTTAATGCTATTCTTTTCTCAGTCATCCAGTGCAGTGCTACAGCCCATTCAGCCTCAGCAGAAGACAGGAGACAACTCTCAGCCTGACAATCCATCAGGCCCTGCGAAGAAGAGCACGACCACGTGTCGGCTATTTCACCCTCTAAAAGCCCTAAGAAGCCAGATGAAAACATTATCTCTGTCAAGGCCTCTGACAAGGATGTGGAGAGTGACTCGGGCTGTCCTGACGGTGGGACTCCTTCAACCCCTAACCAGGGTGAGACAACTGCACACAGTGTTGATGCGGCCCCGGCATCACCTCGTGAACTCTCCCCCCGAACCAGTCGCATCCCGGTCCGTGACCCGGACTCTCCGACTCGCAGAGGTTTTCCAGCTCCGCTTTCCCCATCTCTGTCGCTGTCATGTGAGCACTTCCCCTCAGCTCTGCTTCGTGACAAGTTCACCTTTCCCACCGGTTCTCGAGGGTCAGACTGGCAGGTGGAGGAGCCGCTCTCTCTGTCTTCCTCTTCTGGACCTCTGTCAGGCAAGAGTAAAATACCAAGACCCATAAGTCCCACACTAGGACCGGACTCAGCTGTCTGCTCGATTTATTCCTCGGCCGCCACCAGGCAAACCGCCCTTCGCACAGGTGGCGAGACAGGTGAGGGAAGCAAGAATTTCTAAATTAGTTTTTTTATAATGTAGCAAGTTAGAAGCTTCCTTGTTTCACTGTATTGAGTTGTTCTCATTGGCCGCACGCATGCTATGATACCAGTGTAGTCCGTGAAAACTATTATGTGCTGGTTCTTTTTAGATAATCAAAAACATAAAGCGTGACCAATGTAGTCCAAGTGATGGTCTAGTTTGATTCATGAACATTAGTTTGTTTGAGTATTAGTTTGAATCAGTCTGAAATTTGAGCTCTTGAATGCTCTTATCCTTTCAGACGCAGGCTGTTATCGCATTCGCGCTAGCAGCACCGGTGACGCAGACCTCTTGGCACAACCTCTCTCAGCTCATGCATGAGCGAGGTGGGATGGGCGTCAGCTCCTCTCGTTACCAGCGCACCACCGCCTCCTCTCTGCAGCGCTCGCTAAGCTCCTCCCCTTCACGTTTTGAGGGGGGTCACAGCCAGTCTCCTAGTAGCTGCTCAGCCTCCCCGCCTCCTCGAATCAGTGACTTGAGAGTAAATCACGGGTTCGGGGTTCTGCACCAGAGTCAGAGCAGGAAGTATTGAGAGCAAAACCACAACCAAAACGAGCAAATAAAGGGAAAAGCTTGTTATCGACGGCGTGAGTCGTCAGTGATTGACAACCGGTTTCAAAAGTAGCTTTTACATCACATGATGAAGCCAGGTGAACTGTAGCCTTTTTACAAGTGATGTTTTGATAAGTGAAGTGATAAACAACCGGGTATTTGCCGGTTGGTTGTGACTACTTAAAAGCATCATGTTTTTGACATTTTAGGAACACATGAAATATTAACATGCTGATCTTTCCAGTGACGCTGTGTAACTTTGTCTTAAAAACGTGCTTTTCATCGCAGTTATTTTTATTTATTTATTTTACACTCTATATAGTTTGTGCCATATATTTTTTTAGTTACATTTAAAACATCTTTTTCATGTTGTTTTGTTGTTGCACATGTCATATTTTAAACACTTTCTATTTGCTACTATCAGTGAGATTGTTTGACATGTGAAAACAACGGGGCTGCACTTAGTAACTCATTGTATTCTGTCAAACAGTATGTTTCAAGTTTTGTTGGCACTCCAGATACTCTAACCGGTCACTTTCTATCTTTTTTTGTTTGTTTTTTTAATCATTGGTCAAAGCATTTAATCTTAAATGCTCATTTGAACCCACAGCCATCTATACAATGTGATATCATTCACGTATAGATAAATCTGGCCCAAGCAAGCATGTGTATATATGTATTTCAGGGAATGTATGTACTGTAAACTGTATCATCTATAGAATGTATTTATTTATTTATTGGATGTGGTTACGTACCTGACAATGTAGCTTTATTACTTGCTACTGAGTGAATTCGCCATCACATTAAGGGTCAGCAACCTTGCAATTGCCAAGTATAATCTCTTCCATGCCTGCAATATCATACTAACAGTCCCTGTAAATAGTTATAACATCAGTAAGAAACTTGCCGATATATTGCGGTGAAACACTACAGACCCTTAAAGGAACTCCTGATTCAAACACTATAGTCTCATTACCATATTACTTGAATACATCAGCAAGAACAGTATGATATGAGATGCTTCTGTGGATTTTGGGATCATGGCATTTATTGAAAGTTATCTAAAGAGTGAGAGACTCTTGCGGGTGTACAAAGAAAGGTATTGTAGCTACTGAGTCATTACCACGACTCCATTTTGTGCTGTGCAGCTAGAATAGTTGTTTTGTTCTGAATCGTCTGTTTTGTCCTCGGAAAGTACTTTTACTTTTAAAAGCATCAGTATAAGCCCACAACTGCGGAATGGAGGATGGTCTATTATCATGCGAATTGTACATAATCTGAACTGTATATAGATATAAATATATTAAGAAAAAGAAATTCCACCTCATGCTTCATGTACTGTATTTTGCTAACAAACATATTTCAATCGGGCAAAAAAGTTACCATGTTGGAATGTATATGTATTCATATTAATGGAATAAATAAGTACTCAAGTACCAAATGCTTGATTTTGTTATGACACTATGCTGTCATTATTTTATTAAACTAAATGCATTGTTTACATTTTAGACAAAGCATACAAAATATTTTCTTGTATTAACACTTGAAATACGGTATGACTTCATATAGACTGAAATGTATTAGTAATACGCAGGAATCAGATTTTTAATTTTGTGTGTACCATTTAAAACATTTTATCTGTAAATCAATCATGTTCTATGTAAGTGTTGCATGCATAGTAACAAAAATCCTGTGATTAACATTTGCAAATCCACTTAAACCTAACCTTTCTCGCAAATCAAACTAATTCAGCATGTTCAATCGCAGAAACAACAAGCTCCGACAAAACCCAATGAAGTGTACGTTGTCATTGCTGTGCGAATTAGCCTTAAGATGCTATGGAAGAAAGCATTTTAACATGGGAAACAATACACACCTTCCTTTTAATAGAGTGAGCAAATCAAACATGATGAACACAAGCATAAGGAACCACAGCTCATAATTAGGTTTAATATTTGTAAATGACTCTCAAACTGCCTTTGTCTTTATGAGTCGGAGCCATACTGTGAACCTTGAGCCACTCTTGAAGCAGTAGAAACAAAGAACACGATGCATTCTGCAATATATCCTATTGGATTAATCGTGACACTGTGTCTACATCGCATATTTCATGGCTCCCTCCATCGTGCAAATACTCTAGAACAGAGGAGCTGTTTGTCTGGGATCATCTGGTAGAACACTGATGGAATCCTCTGCTTTTCCACACAGCATACACAACATTGTGTATTCCTGAAAAAAAGAATAACCCATCATAAAATAAAAATCCCCTTTAGAAACCTAAACAAACCAAGCAAATCCTATTAATTCATCCAACATTTTAACATCCATGTTCTGTACTATTTACATAAACGTAAAAGTATGGCTCAGAGGATATATTTATATATTTTCTATACTTTTTTTATCATAATTTTATAATTTATCTTAAGAGATGGGCTAAAGTCTGTTTTAACGACTGTGTGAATATATATATATGTGTGTGTGTGTGTGTGTGTGTGTAGAGAGAGAGAGAGAGAGAGAGAGAGAGAGAGAGAGAGAGAGAGAGAGAGAGAGAGAGAGAGAGAGAGAGAGAGAGAGAGAGAGAGAGAGAGAGAGAGAGAGAGAGAGAGAGAGAGAGAGAGAGAGAGAAGAGAGAAGAGAGAGAAGAGAGAGAGAGAGAGAGAGAGAGACAGACAGAGAGATTAAACCGTATTGGTCTATTTATAATTGTACAACTATCTCTAATAAACTCCTAGCATCTTATAACACGGCTCACCTGATAGTCATCCACCACAGTGAAGGTGTACTCATGTCTGGCTATGACATGATCACAGTTCTTGCACATATCTGAGGAAAAGCAAATACTGATGATGTCAGTCTAAAACATTCATCTGAATATGCTCATGTAACGATGTGACGTCACGTGACTCACGCAGATAAGTGACAATCTCCTCCTCATCTTCATTCACGACCGTCCTGTCACTGATCAGTACAAAGTCCCGCTGGTGACAGTTGGCGCATCCGAGAAAATTCATGAGATACGAACCATTCTCGAGACAGGTATTACCCTATTGCACATAGCAGATAAAGTAAATACCTGAAATGCAGTTTGTAGCAAACATATTAAGAGACTAACACTGTCAATAAATGAACCAAGTGCACAAATAAACAAAACAAGTTCGACTTAGTGTTATTAAATATTAGGTCTCAAGAATTAATGGGAAAAGCTAAATGCCTAATGTTAATAGATAGTTTGGCTATCTACTAAGCACTAAACTTTTCAGGAAACATGAGTGCAGTCAGTGATGCTCATCTTTGACTGGAAACCAACAACCCGCGCTGCCTCTGCCTCTTTGAACTTGGCATCAAGAAATTGCAGGATTCGCGCGAGGCGTGCCATTCACAATAATCATAAACTCACCCGGTCGGGATATTGTTTCTGCATACATCCAGTACACATTTTGGACCAGGCAGTTAAGAAAACTAATAGCAAAGATCAAAGCTCCGAGACGCTTCCGTGTTCGTCTTCTTCTGTGTATTCTCTGCAGGATTGGTGAGTATAGCGCCCCCAGCGGTGCGTTCGTCCCTTTATCATATTGAAAGACAGGATTGTTGTCTTTTTCGTTTTAAAATGTGACGTTTCCATGAACTGTAAAAAAATCCGTGACTCTTCAGATTTAGTTATTAAATTTGTAAACAAACATTAAATTGTATACATTTTGTGGGTGTTGTAGTGATGACGTCTGATCGAGGCGGGGCCTATTGAAATGAGTTAAACTGAGTTTACTGTTATGGAACCAATTTAAGCGCGGCTGTTTAGCTCGGCTGATTCAACTCAGGTTTTGGACTTTAATCCCCACTTTTCTAAGCGGCTTTTATGGAACAGCCCCCTGGAACTCTTGCACTCCAGTTCACAACACCTAATTTAGATAAAATACAGAATGGTCCCCATGCGTCCGCCAGAGGATCCCCTTGCGTGTGGCATAGAGCTATTGCACGTGTGGCGTCAGATGCTATTGTGTAAAACAAACGTGTATAAAATTAAAACATGAAGCAAATTATCATTCAGAAACCTTTATTAAGAGCCGTGTGTGGTGAGGTTTTTTTACAGAATGGTAGGGGAAGACTCATCAATATTCATTAGGGAACTCATCCCTGATTGGTTAGGTTAGGTTTAGGGGCGGGGTTAGGGGTAGGCAGACCCTCAGTGACGGTTAGGTTTAGGGGCGGGGTTAGATGTAGATCATCAGACCAATCAGGGATGAGTTCCCTAATGAATATTGATGAGTCTTCCCCTACCATCCTGTGAAAAAAATATCGCTCACGCGCGGCTCCACCTCGATCGACGTCATCACGTTGCCCCTAACCAATGAGAAGCATTGTGGGCGGGGCTACACTAGGGGGAGCACCCTAATTGTTCAGACTAAATCCTTACAGCAGTGTGGCTATCATGTCCAGTGAAATATCTAGGCACCGATAAATGTATAAAGAAAATTAGCGAGTTGTGTTTTTTAGTCCTAATTCATTCATACAGACAGTCCATCAAATCTCAGAAACATGTGATAGCTAATTGTGTTTAGGAAAGTCGCCTAGGCTACTGCTTGTTTGTTTTGCGATATCTGGCAACAATGTTTTACAGTCAACATGTTCTGATTAACAAGCACGTGGATGGATAACGCGGCATACTGACAACAACGACTAAAAATTATGTTTTGGGTAGATTAATATAGGCTATAATTGGTACGTGACACAATAATTGCCATTCACGACACTGAATGTCTAGAATAATTTAAATGTTAACTCCGCCTAAAAACATTTTGCTTTGCGTTTTTTTCGCTTACTGCAGCACATGTTTACGTTTTTCTTTTCGTTTACACTAAATAACAGGCAGCCATGAAATCCAAAAAGAAGAGGAAAAAGTCCGAGAAACCCCAAACCTTAACGTTACCCAAACCTTCATACCTGTGTACACGAAATGTTTGATCTGCGGCGAACAGTACGGGGATACGGTTTGTCTGTTCGTTTGTTTACAGTTTCATAATTTCACAAAATAGTTGATTTTATTTGATGATTTATGTATTATTGTTGTTTTTTAAATGTAATTTAAACATTGCTTCTGACATTTAACCACATGCCACAGGCTTCAAGAAATCATAAGTTTTCTTTTGCTTTATTTTCTGCTTATCTATTAATTATGGGGCGGGATATATATATATATATATATATATATATATATATATATATATATATATATATATATATATATATATATATATATATATATATATATATATATAATAAGTGTTTGATTGGGCAAAATGGGTTCGTGCAGGATGAGTCATCAATAATTTTGTCCGTTTTCAAGGAAAATAAAATATTTTTCTTTTTTAAATTTATAAACAGAATTGAATATTTTTTAGTAATATTTAATTTTTTATTTTTAGATTATATCCAACTTTGAAAATACAAGAATATATGTTCTACTGTTTCAATTTCTCTCTCACAAAATCAATTTGAATTGTTCTCCCAATTAAATATCATGTAAAAAGCAATTGGATGGACAAATGGCGTTTGAGATTGAAAATTTCACTTATTTGGCCTTATTTGTAAAAGATTAGGTAAGATAACTATCACTTCCTTTTTTACAGAATTTCGACACCCATATGCATTCTTATGTCCACCATGAGGCAGTTGAGCATCTCAAGGGCAGGTATGGAATTACAGAGAACTGATTATAAAGTCCTTCTCAATCTCGGGTATAAAAAAAATTCACTTTTGATATTGCAGTGAACAGTTGCATAAGTGTTTTGCATGTGATGTGTCCGTGCTGGGACTCAAGCTGTACAAAGAACATATTGCCACCCGCAAACACACACACAGTCTGTACAAACTCCACAACAGAAGAAGAAAAGAACAAAGATATATGAACTACAATATTGACCTGACTGATGAGGAGTTGTTAGCCCTTCAAATCAAGAGAAAAAAGTAAGTTACATCATATACATTCAACTGTAAAATACAAGTTTTTGAATAAAAAAAAATGTTGATAAATTGCCTTTTAAAATAAACTGGCCTGTTACTTTTTCAATATAAATATTAATATGGATCAAAGATGTAAAAGTTATTTTTATCCATTTAGGAAGATACAAAAATTTACGGAGACTTGTTTTGTCTGCTGTCATAGATTCACTATACAGGTTAGCAACTTTATGTAACTTTTTTTTAATGCCCTGTCTTTGCTTTGAGAGTGACAACCTTATAGATAAAGGCTAAAAATAATCATATTTAACATTTTTCATTGAATTAAAGACATAACAAAGTAAAAAAAAAAATTACCCAAAATTACCATGTAAAATAAGTCACTGATGTCCTCAGAGTGTGTATGTGAAGCTTTAGCTCAAAATACCCCACAGATATTTTTTATGGTTATTTTTTTATGCTGTAAGCACATTATGGCTAAGGATGTATATCTTAGATCGGTTCTTTTTATAATTACCTTTTTCTTTGCGGTCACAGGATTTGGATGCACACATGCACAGTGTTGTCCACCATCGGGCAATTGAGCAACTGAAGGGCAGGTATGGGACTAAAATACATTGATTGATGCATCTTTTAGGGCTGGTTCACACAAAACGCGTTTTTGCTTTGAAAAAAACGCATGACGCGGACAGTGAAATGGGGAAAGTCATACGGTCGGAACTTATATTAAACTTGCGCATTGTGTTTTTAGAACGCAATGCATGCAGATGCGTGCAAAGACGTGAGCGCAACGGTCAAACACATCTGTCTAGCCTAGCGTGTGATTTTATGGAAATGGAAAAATGTGTTCTGTGTGAATGGCCCCTTACTCGTGTACATGTTGTTTCAAACCAGTGTGACATAATTTGTTCTGTATTATGACAGAATTTTAATATGAAACTATTAATAATAAAAAGTGAAATAAATGTATGCTCTTCTTCCTACAGTCCACAAGTTCATAAATGTTGGGCCTGTGACGTGACTAAAACTGGAATGGCACAGTTTAAGGTGCATATTAACACTTCTAATCACAAATACATGCTGTTTGAACTCCAAAAGATGACAGCAGATGGAAAAACAGTGGACTACAGTGCTGAAATTGATGATGAGCTTAGAGCCCTTTGTTACCAAAGAGATCAACAAACGTAAGCTTGCCAGCTCATACGTTATGTGTGTGATTGTGTGTTTTGAATGAATGATGGTTGAGTGACTGAACAGTGTGCAACATTACTGAATGACCTTTACAGTCCTTTACTTTCTCAATTACTGTCCGAACATATGCTCAACACGTCTTATTTATGTGTGTGATTCATGTGGTGTGAATCGTTTCATGATAAGTTCTCCTGTGTGTACAAATAAGAAAAAAATATTTTAAACTAGGGGCTGTCAAATGATTAATCGTGATTAATCACATCTAAAATAAAAGTTTTTGTTTACATAAAATATGTGGGTGCACTGTGTATAATTAATTTGTATATGTATATATGCACACACATGCTTGTATATTTAAGAAAAAATATTATTTATATAAAAATATGTATATTTATATAAAGTATGAATTATATATAAATCTATAAACAGTATATACATGAAAATATTTCTTAAATACATACAAGCATGTGTGTGTATTTAAATATATAACATAATTATACACAGTGCACCCACATATATTATGTAAACAAAAACTTTTATTTTGGATGTGATTAATCACGATTAATCATTTGACAGCCCTATTTTAAACACAAGATTGTGTTCTGTGTGAATGGTGCCTTTACAATCAGTGCTGCTTGTTTTCTTTATTGTAAGGCAAGAGAAAAAGAGAGAGAAAACAAAGAAGTGGAAACAAGCAAAATTGATAAGGGCACAGATGTTGAAATCGAAAGAAAACACAAGTGAAATTGGGCATTTAACGAAACCCGTCATAGGCAATGAGGAGTTCACAAATGGCTGGTTGCCACAATCATGCCATCTCTACGTCCCTTGGGAAAATCAAAATGACCTCCCAGGACTCCCAGCGTCTTTCCAGCTTAACCAAAACATGCTTAAACGGAGACAAGAGAGCATACTTGATATGGACAGATCAAACGAGCCACTTGTGAAAAAGCCTCGTCTTGAGAACCCATCAGATAATCTTCCTCAAGAAATGTCTGCTCATGGCACACCGACTCCAGAAATTGAAGATGGTACATCTGCTGGGCCTATATGTTCCCCTGGCCTGGTCCAAAGCAGGATGGAGGCCATCAAACCCAACTTGACAGCAACAAAAAGAACATGTTCAGCACAGAAGGCAACGACTAAGAATAAAGCTGTCATTTCCAAAGCTCCACTACAAAAACGCAGTCGTTCCAAGAAGTCTATGAGGAAAGTTAACAAAGCAGCATCACAGAGCACAACCAGGTGAATAAATCATGAAATTTACTTTTTGCTTTTTTACCTCATTCTTTCATATTCTCTTTAGTGTTAACATTTTAAAAAAATCTGTTTCATAAAATTGGACTTGAAAACCTTTGGATTCTTAGATGAAGATCTGTTGTCTCTGACATTTAACCCCTTAAGTGTCACGGGCCCACCGGTGGGCCCAAATCCATTACATTTTTAAAACAGTTTTATCCTATACTAAACCTAAATTAATATTGACAAACTATATATCATTTGAAAGCTTAGAATCTCTAGTTTTCATATTTGGTGATTGATTTTCAAAATATGTTACAGAGCAGCCGTAATTTATGAATTTGCAACAATAATATTTTCATACTCTAAGGCTTTCATACTGTAGTGTTTAGACCTTTATTTTGAAATTGTGATGAACATGAAAAATCATGAAAGAAGGGTAGAAACCTGTTTGTTTTCATGCCAAGAGTTCAAAAGATAGCCTCCATTCAATTATTTTATAATAATTATTATTATTATTTCATATGGAAATGTAGGCGCCCTTATATGGGCGATAATGGAGTCTGGTTGTCAGTTTGGTACTGCGCCCAAACAAAATCTCACTGAAAGCTCATTTTTTTAGATATCAACCTAAAATTTTAAACACAACTTATTCAGAATGTTGGCTTTGATTTTTTTTTTGCAGTTTTAGAGTCGCCCAGGTTTTAAAAAATATATTTTATATAAAATATGAATAATTAATTTTTTTTAATTGTACATTTTCATAAACTTAAACGTCTATAACTTTTTTTCTGTTTCACATTTTTAATTTATTTCACTTCTACAAAAATCTGCCAAATGTCTTCTTTAAAATGAGACCAATCTTACGTCTATATTCCAAAGCATTCTTGAATTACAACCATTTAAGTTTGAAATGTGCATTTTCATCTATTTTCAAAAAGAGGGGGGGGGGGTGACACTTAAGGGGTTAAACTGTGATTTCCTTAACATCTCTTTTTTTTTTTTCTTAGAGAAGGTATGAATGGGCAAGAGCCACATGGAAGCCACATTGATTTTCCTCCATCTGGAACTTCACTGAATGAAATGTTTGAATGCCAGACTTCAGAAAATGACTGCCAGGCAGTAGAGGTTGTTGAAAACGTTCGGCCTCAGACTGTGCATGTTAAGAAAAGGAAATCAAATGTGTGTGACGCAGAAGAGGGAGAAACATCCCTGGAGAACAGCTTTGAAACCAACTCCTTCCACATCCAGAAAAACAAGAAGAAAAAACAAGTATGAGAGTTTGTAACAAGAAATCTATAGAAATGTTTGTTAATATTTATTTATGTAATTTTTTTAAAGGACATTTCACATAACAATCTGAATCCCAAGACAAATGACAAAACATCTGGAAAATGTGAGTATTCAGTAGCTTTGATTAGCATTTGTTATTGAAAAAATTATATTTTTGATATTGTTATTAATATTTATTATTGCAAGGAAATGCAAATTTTAGTGTTGATTTTTTTTATTAGGTCAAACGTCCTTTTAAAGCTACACTGTGTAACTCTTAGTTTATTCTTAGCTAAAAACACTTAGTTCTTTCAAAAATATATGTGCTCATTAATGTACATTTACTTCGTTCAAGTAATAAAGTATTCTCGTGAGTGTATAATATGCCAGTGAAAATACATACGGGTAAGAGGTTCTAATGTCGGTCGCCATGTTGCCCTTCCATCTTGAAAGTACATTAGCCAAAGAGGGACATACCCGTTAATTCAAGCTTCGCGCTTTCGCGTTTACGTTTCGAGTTAACACTCATGGACGAGGTCGAACTGGAAGCCATGTTAATCTTGGACTACATTGGCCACCGTAGGAGTTAAAACGAAATCGGAATTGAGAGGATCAGAAACTAATATTCACTGGATGGTCATATACCTTTTCACCGCTAGATGGGGGTAAAAATCACACAGTGTAGCTTTAAAATTTAGTCACGAGTTAATTGCCAGATGTTAAACCTCAATCAGCTGTAATTGATAATTCAAATGTGTCTCTCTACCGCCTTAATCTACTTGACCAGTAACATACTTGTACATGTCAAAGTTTATGTGTGTGTGTATATGATTCTTAGGGAACATGAAGATGTTGTTGAAGCTGTCTTCGAAGAAGATAAGTCTGATCAGCTCTTTGGAGGATGTAGGTGACGAGTTGTTCCTGGCGCACTCTACCATGCAGAACGCTTACGCAGAAGTTCAGCGTCTACTAGCTGTTAAACAACAGGTACGTGGCAGCTCCATTAATCACCTTTGCAAGCTCTTTAGTTTTCACCCTTTAATATTTTAAGAAGTCTACGATTTCTATTTAGATAATTTTTTTTAAGAAAAAATGAAAGATGGGATTTGATTTTGTGCATTAGGAATTGATTAGATTATTTGTGGTTTTCTATTGCTGTGATCTCACTTGAGTGACAGGTTGTTCCGCCTCATGCCGTAAACACTTCATCAGAAAAGAGAAGAGATGAAACGTAGTTGCAAGAGGAAGGGAAGTTATTTTGATTAAAGTTTATGAGGAAACATGCATTTATTAAACGTATAAATCATTTATTATAAATACTGGCAAAATGTATTGCAGTTTAATATTTCATTACTGTAATTGCACAATAACAATTCTATATATTTATATATGTTTATTTGTTTGTTTTTATATGTTCATACTTTAGATGAAGGTCTAATTCTCACTATTAACCAATAACCTCAATAATCTCCTAATTACTGCAAATCAATAGTTTGTAAGTTAGTTTTTAAATAGTAGATTTAGAATATAGTCAAGCAGAATAATGCATTTTTATGTATTTCTAAGTAATAATAAACAGCCATAATCCTTGTATGTGTATAATACTGTATACACACACACACAGTGGGTCTCATTCATGAAACATTCGTAAATATACGAGTAAATATGAGAGTGATTTGCGCGTAAAGAGATCTTCCCGAAAACTCTTCTCCTGATTCACAAATACTTCGTAAACGTCAGATGTGATAGTGAAATGTGTGTGTGTGTTAGTGAATTCCAACCAGTCGTAAATGGATGCGCTGCACGTTCATTCTCAATTACCATAAATCCTGCCCATTATATTCGACTGACAACTATATATAGGCATATAATAACATGAATGCGAATGAAAAGAAAGATTTCTCGGATGCAGAAATTGAAGTTTTATTATCAGAAGTTCATTCAAAACGCCACATTTTATTTTCAAGCGTATAGTGGCCTATCAGGGCCTAAAAAAGAAAGCTTTTGGGAGCATATTACAGATGCAGTTAATGGAGTTTCATCTGTTAATCGAACAGTCCCAGAAGTGAGAAGAAAATGGTTTGACATTAAGCTTGACAGCAAAAAACAAATGAATTAAAAAATCGTATTCAAACTGGAGAAGGACCACCATCGATCACCAGATCTGCTAGTATTACTTATGAAAGCTTGTTTCCGCCATAGAGTGAAAAATAAAAAAGGTAATTGTGACTTTTTATCTCACAATTTTTACTTTTTTTTCTCACAATTGCGAGTTTACATCTCGCAATTCTGACTTTATTTCTCAGAATTGCGAGATGTAAAGTCAGAATTGCGAGATATAAATTCAGAATTGCGTGACATAGGCCTAGTTGGAATTGCGTGATAAAGTCAGAAATGCATGATAGGCTATAAAGTAAGAATTGTGAGATTTAAACTATTCTGAGGGGTTAGGGAAAGTTAGGATTTCCCCCCTTAGAATTAGCCTGATAACTCGTAATTCTGACTCTTATATCTCGCAATTATAACACGCAATTGTGTGATAAAAAGTCGCATTTATTCTTTTTTTTTTTCAGTGGCGTAAACAAGCTTCCATAAATTAGCCTACTGGCTTAAGTAAAAAAAACAACAACAAAAAAAACAAACGTTTTTTATATCTAAAATATATAAAATACTAAATAATATAGGCTACTATATAAAAATTATTTTTTCAAAATGCTGTTTAAATATGTAGCCTACCCGATTCTAAGGTGAATTAAAATGCAGCCTTATTAATGAGTAAAACGTTCGGATGTTAAGCGCACCATTTACCGTGGCTGGGAGCAGGTGTAGATTTCTTGCGTACCAACTAACATTTGGAAAATACGAACATTTTAATGAATCCGAAAATTTACGCCAGAACCACTTTACACACGATTTACACAAAAATTCGTTCTGCTCGTGTTTCATGAATGAGACCCAATATCAATTCTTCTGTTGTCGGGTAACCTCAGAGATGGCCTCGCTCAGGACGCAGCGCATAAAGATTCTGCAGGATATAAAGAGTAAGAGCTCCTATATCATCTCATATATATTTTTATCTCATGGACTAAGTATTCCTACTTAAGAAATGAAGGGTTTTATTGTTTCAAATATAAGATTAATATGTAATATATGACATGTAATGATGCTTATTTATGATGTTTTGTTAGATCCCACACATTCAGACCAGCAGGTGGAGCTAAATGCCTCCTGGCAGGTGTGTGAACTTCAGTGGAAGGATCCCTCACAGCCATCCCAGGGAGCAACTGCATCATAGGACTCATTCCCAGGTTTATTTAACTCTCAGTGAACACAAATAACCTCTGTGAGCATGCATCTCATCTGAGAGCACAGACTGCATCATTGTAACTGACTTTAATGCAGTTAATAATTGTTTCACATTGGATTATGCTCTAACTCTATCAGATCGGTGTAGATTATTTCTAAAGAAAAAAGCAATCTTTTTTTTTTCTGATGCTGGCATGATTAAAATGATACAAATCTCTATCTTGAAATGTAAAATTGCATAAAAAGGTAACCTATAATTTTGAAAAATCAAAAATTTAGTTAAGATTGTGTGAGGTACATTGTCAAGCTACAAGGACGTGAAAGGAGATTCGGGTATAAAAGCGTTAGCAAAATATGGACATTCACTGCCTGATACTATAAATAGTGTAGTTATATGGATTTATCAGTTCGAATAATATTGCTTACAAGACAACATATTAGGATATTCATTCAGACTCACTCTGGAAGGTTTGTAGTTCTTTTTTCTTACTGGAGCTGAATAATATTTGAAAATGTTGAAAATATTTTGTTGTTTTTATCATTTGTGTTCTTGCTACTCCAGCAGAAGTTTGTTCATCCTCAAGGATAACCATGTGTTTATCTGTTGTTTGCAGTCATGAATGTACAATTGTACTATTTTTTGTTATTTGGTTATTCTCTGCAAATCATGGCTGACAACAAGAGGATTAAAACAGTGCAAAGTACTTTATTTAGTTGAATTATTTACAGTTGCACAGTAGCACACACATTTTACAAGGTTGGGTTCAAATGTGTGTAATCTATGGCATGACAGTTTCATACATTTAATGTTAAAACATTTTGCTGAATGACAACAAAATGTCATCTGAAAGGGATAGTCTACTGAAATAATTGTTTAACAAGATCTAAATGGGCTTTCATGATTAATCCAGTTTGCCACAATGGTGTACAGTATAATTTATACGAATGCAGATCTTTTTGTTGAAAGTGTCACAAGGTCGCCTTCTGTATCTGTGTTTGTGTCTTTAGGCATACATGGTCAGTTGAAGCCACTGTGTATATAATATAGAAAACAGGAGCTCGTTAGAGTGAAACATAGCAGTGCAAATATGATTTAATCCTGTTTATTTAATCCTGTCTTAATCCTGTTAATATTCAATATACAGAGATTAAGCTCACCTCAAAAACATTGAGCTTGATAAGACCATCTCCATCCTTGTCAAAGGCTCTAAATGTCCCTGTAGATAAATCATTTTTACTACAACTATCCAACAGCTGCACCTTAAAATTTCAAAACTTCAAGGTACTTTAGAAAACTTATAGAAAAAAAATCATCACGTGTACACTTACTGAACATTGCCTCGAGTCGCACTAAACAGCTAATATAGCTGTCGAAATCCAGCTCCATGTGTTCGTTGGCATATCGCATGCAAATAATGTCATACAGCTGGTTGTTGAGTTGAAAACCTGAGGTACAGTGAAATATCTTAATATCTTATACATTTTTTATATCATTAAATGAGAAGTTAAAAAAGACAACCGACTGCCCAACCTGTTTCAAGTAAGAGCGTTCCTCATCTCAAAACTGCTGATTGTACTGGATTTGTCTGTGTCGAAACGTGTGAACACCAGCTGAAAGTAGTGTAGAGAGAAACAGCATGTTTGGCTTTAACATACAGTATGTTGTGATACAGTGAAGTACAAAAGAACATGATTTGACATGCTCTTTAACTCTCAGGTGCTCTTCGTTTCGGAGTCACACTTGTTATCTTCCCAGGTCAAAAGTGACCGGAAACCTAAAAATGAAACTTTCTCCATCCCAGTAAAACCAATGCAATTTATTTTTGTTCTATAATATTTATTCTTTTTAATTTAGTATTTTGAGACAATTTAATTGAATTTATTAATATAAATGCATTATTTATGGTTTATTTTTGCCATGGAAAAATCTATATTTTTTTCTATATATATTATTTTTTTCAAAAAATATTAATGCAGTATTTTAGTTTAATATAGAGTCTAGGCCTTTAGAAAAAATATATTTTTTGAAGAACATTAGCACCATCTGGTTACAGTATAGAGAAAAAGCTTTGAATCATGGTGTAACCACTATATGGCATGTACAGCTCTCTATGGAGAGGCACTTTTTTTTGGTGGTGGTGGTGGTGGTGGATTTGAATATATAGTTGAAACAATCTCAAAAACTATTTCTTATAAAAAAAATTGAAAGAAAAAAATTCACAATTTTTATTTTTATTTTATTTATTTATTTATTTTTAATTTATTTATTATTTTTTTTTACAATTTCCTATGGGGGTCATTTTTGACCAAAGACCACAAGTGTGACTATTTTTTTTAAGACCACTTAGCATGCTCGGATCATGACCTCAATTTTTTTGTGTGTTCACATACATAATGAAAAACATTTCGTAACATTGCGATGAAGCTGTGATTTTTAAAAATTCTAAACATACTTTTTGTAATCAAATTTTATTAGTGTGTATGTGTATAAAAGTGTGTTTGTATGTGTGTGTGTGTGTTGGTGGGTGTGTCTGTTTTGCACTCTAGATGTTGTAGAGTGTCACCTCTTTCCTGCGGTTTACTTTTTTTTTAATTGTGGCCGATTTGTAGATTGTACATACAAAAATTCAGAGAATTTTTTTTGTCAATTTCCCATTCATTTCCTATGGGTCTGGTCATTTTTGACAGAAGAGCAAAAGTGTGACTCATTTTTTTACGACCACTTAAATTGCTCGAATCATGACCTCAATTTTTTTGTGTGTTCACCATACCAATGCCATAAAAGTCACCAAGTTTCGTAATTTTCTGAAGAAGCTGTGATTTTTAAATATTTAAAACCGATTTCTTTTTGTGTATAAAAGTGTGTGTGTTTGTAAGGGTGGGTATGTCTGTTTTGCACTCTTGATGTTTTAGAGTGTCACCCCTTCAATGCTGAGCACTTTTTTCTGCATCGTGGCTGATTTGTAGATTGTACACACAAAAATTCTCAAAGTTTTTGTGTTTTTGTCAATTTCCCATTCATTTCCTATGGCCGGTCATTTTGACCGAAGAGCACCAGTGTGACTTTTTTTTTTACAACCACTTAGCCTGCTCGGATCATGACCTCAATTTTTTTGTGTGTTCACATATCCAATGCCATAAAAGTCACCAAGTTTCGTAACATTGCGATGAAGCTGTGATTTTTCTTTAATCTCTTCGGTCAGAAATGACCGAAGAGCACCTGAGGGTTAAAGGTGAAAATTATGGCATACCTTCCACTGTTTAATTTTATTCCATAAGTGTTTGAACTCTTGCAGATTTAGGTGGCCTGTTCCATCAGTCTGAGGTGTTGTGGTTAAGATGACAACTTGAAATAACAGCTATTTGGGACAAGTCTAGGACACAAGGGGGCACCAAAGAGTGGTGCAGGTATGACTATAGACAGTAAAAGAAAGGGATGACCAACCAGCAGTTAGCGTCACACTGGTTGCCTGGACATCTGTCTATGACAAACACCCAATAGGATTATGTATTAGCACCTTTGCACACATATTTATGCACACATTATTTGCCCATAATGCACTGCAAACCTAATGAAGGATACATCCATGAGTGCAATCATACTTCTGCAGCTCTCCAGACTGAAACCCTCTGTTTTTAGCTCTTTATCTGAGGAAAGGGAGGAATAGATAATAATTACCCTACAGACAGAGACACACCTTATATTAGATAATTAGTGGTAGAAAATAAGATTTTGCTCACGTCTGGCAATCGCTCTATTAAGGACAGTCCTGAGTTCATTGGCATTAATCTGCATGTCCTACAAGGAGCGAATGTGATTCAGTCACAATTTTAGTGTGAAGTAAATATGAATTTCAAAACATGCATTTTTGCTCTTACGTCTCCCGCTATCTGCTGAAAGATGGCCCTGAACTGTTTTTCCTCTTCAGTCTCCTCCTCCTCAAGTGGCTGAACATGAGAAATTAGAAATACTGAATGTACAACATACCAAATTAGTGAGCATACAGTAAATGTGTATAAGTGTGCCTTTAAATAGTTTAAATATTGTGCCTATATATATATATATATATATATATATATATATATATATATATATATATATATATAGACACACACACACACACACATATATAGTATTTAATCCATTTAATAAATGGTCTTAGAACTCAGAGATTAAAAAAAAATCATTCTCCAAGACTGTATTGTACCTTTGCATGCTGTTTTCATGCTGTTAGTCATTACCGAACCACAACTGAAGACGTCTGTCTGCAGCAGTGCAACTAATTAACAGAGCATTTTCCATCTTTCTCATCCTTTTTATCATCTGACATGGGCTGTCATAGAATACTGCACAGAAAAGGAAGGAAATTGATGGAACATCTCAATCTGATTTCCATATTTACCTTGATTTTCTTCTTGACACCATCTGTCTGTTGGTATAAGAAAGTGAAATGATATAAACATGCTTTTTAGTCTCTTTGGTGTTGTAGTGAAAAGGCTTCTAAATATTAGATTTACTTTATTTTGTTTGGTGGTTGTACTAACACTTGACATAGTTATTCATTGATTCGGACAAGTAGAGAGGCAGGATGAAATGTGAGCCGTGTCCCAATTCAGAGGCTTTATCCTCCTAAGGCCAAATGCTGTCCCAATTCGAAGGTTCCTTTAAATGCAGCCTCGAAATGCATGACAACAGAGTTTTTTGAGAGAAATTGCGGGACTACACTTTTAAATATAAATATTGGGTTTCAAATTACTCAAATCTAATACTAACATATCTTACTAAGATGAGATTTGAGGGTAACAGTTTATTTGAAGGGGTGTGCATAAGGCTGTCATGACACTGTCATAAACATGACAACACCTGTCATGAACATGAAGGAGTCTATGAATGTTTATGACTGTTGTCATTAAGTGTCATTCGGTAAATTATGACAATTTTAATGCAAAGTTGACATTGTTTAAAATGTCTTTGTTATGACAACTTGACATTAACCAAGAAATCATAACTAGTCCAACGTGTTCCACTTTACTTGAGGTAAAGGGAAATATTAATGACACTGTTGTTAAAGCATTTGACAGTCTAATGACCCTTAATGACATCTTTATAACTAGTGCAATGTGTTCCACTTTACTTGAGGACAAGTAAAATATTCATGTCACAGTTATAATGGTGTCATGACAACCAAAGTTAAAACCAACCATAAGATATGATAGGGTAATGTAATGTTAACACATTACAGGTTAACCGGTTATGATTTCTTATTATGTCAAGTTGTCATAAACAAGACATTTTTGTCTTGGTTAATGTCAATATGTCATAACAAAAACATTTTTTGCCTTTGTTAATGTCAAGTTGCCATGACAAAGACATTTTTGTCTTTGTTAATGTCAAGTTGTCATAACAAAGACATTTTAAACAATGTCAACTTTGCATTTAAAGTGTCATAATTTACCGAATGACACTTAATGACAACAGTCATAAACATTCATAAAGACTCCTTCATGTTCATGACAGGTGTTATGTCATGTTTATGACAGTGTCATGTGAGTCTCATGCACACCCCTTCAAATAAAGTGTTACCGATTTGAGTTTATACTCTTTATTATGTACAGTAATAGACCAGGATGAACATATTTAGACAGGTTGTAAACTCTGTTTTGTTTTCAGAATGTTTACTGCTGTTTGTCAATGGCAGCTGTCAGTTGCTAGGCGGCAGGAACAATCCTCCATAGGCCAGACCGTCTCATTTAACAGACGCTTCATTGCTTTTGTAGGCGTGGCCTTTGAGGTTTGCCTCCCTTGAAGGGTGCAGCCTCTGAATTGGGACACAGCTATTATGAGCTGCCACAGAACATGACAGACAGAGACAGGTGTTGACTCACCACAGGCTCTGACTCAATCTCTGCATCTATAACCCTGAGAGAAAATATGCAGCTGTCAGCCAAATGCACAGGAGCACTTACAGGTCAAAAGGTTCTTTGAAAAAAAGACGTAAAGGTCTCTAAGTAAAGCGCTAAATATGTAATTAAATTAATTGTTTTTAAATATGAAAAAAAATCATTGAAAAGTGAATAACAGACTTTAATGCTTAAGAGATAAGTACTGCATATACATTACTATATGAATATATATGGAAATTAAAAGGGTAGTTCACCCAAAAATTCTGTCAGTATTTACTCACCCTCATGTTGTTCCAAACCTCTATGTGTTTATTTGTTCTGCTGAACACAAAGGAAGATATTTGGAAGAATGTTTTAATCAAACAGATCTCAATCCCCATTGACTACACATAGTATGTATTTTTTCCTACTGATGGTAGTCAATGGGGATTGAGATCTGTTTGATTAAAACATTCTTCCAAATATCTTCCTTTGTGTTCAGCTGAACAAATAAACAGAGGTTTGGAACAACATGAGGGTGAGTAAATATAGACAGAATTTTCATTTTTGGGTGAACTAACCCTTTTAATAAACTTATGTAAAACGTGCCGTTTTAGGGGTAAGTAAGATTTTTTTAATTCAGCAAGGATGAATTAAGTTAATCCAAAGCAACAGCAAAGACAATTAATATTACTATTCTTGTAGTGTTTGATGGTTTCTGCAAAAATATTAATATTATAAAATGATGATAATAATAAGAAATGTTTCTTGAGCACCAAATCAGCATAGTATAATTATTTCTGAAGACTGAGAATGGCTGCTGAAAATCTATTATTAATATAATGATAATATAAAAATGATGTATAGGCCAATATCATTTTTAAGACCAACATCATGAAAATATTTTAACATATTAGTTAGTGCTATTATAATGAAAACTTATTTGACATTTAAAATCAGACAGAAGTTCAGTGTTAGGACTCACTCTGAGGTGCTCTTGTTCTCAGAGAAGACTCTGAGCAGAAACTCGCTCTCCTTGTGGGGATCAAAGGTGGACGGAATGATGACATACTCGCCCGGTTTCAGGCAGAAACGCTCTGTCACCTCACGTATGTTGACATAAGACTTGCTGCGAGCTATGGAAGCATTATAAAGGAAGAAATCCTTTTGCAGCTGTTGTTGGCTACCCTTCATCTAAAATGAAGATAGCAGATAGAACATTTCAAGACAATTTTTTTGTGTGATTTATAACTGTATTAGATTAGTGAGAAATAATTTTGTGGAATATGGAACATTTAGGGTTGTTTTAAACTATTTCTAGCACAGCCTATATTTCAGATTTAAGCTGAAATCTACATTCTTTTTAGAATTTTCATGTGTTTTCCAGATCTATTTTTCAGGCTTTCTTTGAACAATTACATTATGCTATAATATCATCAGTGCGGTCTCTTCATGATATAGTCATACCTCCTTAGGAACCTGTAAAAGACAATGGATAAAATGATTATTAAACGATTAATAAATATACTGTTTAGCCATCCACACTGATTACATGTACCATGCTGAAATGTTCCTATTAATTCCGAGTACTTGTTTGAGCGCACCTCATATATGGCAAACCCAATGTTGTGTAGGTTGCCACCTGCGCAGCGCTGTACTCTTCTGCCCTTCTGCATTAGTGCTACCACCACAGTACATGTCTTCTCTTTTAGCGTCTGCGTCCACAAGAACCAGGCGGAACTGAGGGTTTGTCCAGTATGTGTCTAACAAAATAGACAGAAATATGTTTTTATTAGTGATGTAGGGATGTTTTGAGATAAAAAAAAGTCAGTTTTTAACAATTAAATTTGTTATAGTTTGAAAACTTTTTTATCTGTAAGGAAAAGGCTTAAATACGAAACACAATTTTCATGGAAAACCCAATCACAGTTTTAATGCTCAACAGATAAGTACTGCATGTACATAGGGTTGGGTATCGTTTGAATTTGAACGATTCTGATTCTGATTCCTTGTTTCGATTCCGGTTCCTAACGATTCTCGATTCCGATTCTTTTAAGAGGCAGGGTCAAAAAAAGTTTAGCTAACCTTGCTAACCAACGGTCTTTCTGAAGGAAATACTCCTTCTGTCACAAATACTCCTTTTGTCACAAATGTTGAATTTTGCCGAGATTTCGATATTTTTAGAAAAGTGAAGCCACACTTTGGACCGCCGACGTAAGCTACTCATGTTCGACTCACACGGTTATGCCAACACTTCTGGTAGGCGCTTCTTCGTTGGTGTTGTTCAGCGGTTTCTATTTCCGGTTCGAACCGAGTGTGAATATCGAAACTAGGAATCGAAATTTTAACTTTTGAACGATTCCGGGAAAAATCGAAAAGTTGGTCCCTGGTTCCAATCGATATTCGACTCTTCGATACCCAACCCTATGTATGCATAAGCATAAATGTCAACTTTTGGGGACAGTAAGATTGTTTTTTTTTTAAAGAAATTGATTCTTTTATTCAGCAAAGATGCCTTAAATTAACAAGTGACAGCAAAGGCATTTACAATGTTACCATTATGTAATGTATAACACAAAAAAGTAAGCATCCCTGACTAATAATAAAAACTAGGCTATTATTCATCAGCAATAGCAATATTGTTCATGTAAGTGGCTGTTAAAACCAACTTAGACTTTTAATCATGATTGAAAATGAGGTTACAATGGTTATATACCGGGAAAGTTTCTGCAGCCTCCGGCAGAGCAGCCTTTCACCCATCGGCCCTCGTGTATGGACACATTCCACTTTAACATACAGTCGTCCTCAAGTGTGTCTGGGGTCAGATTACAGATCTCCAGTTTGGTGAAGTTCTTCTGAAACTCCTCAAAGCCCATCCTTGCATAAAGACAAATAAGCAAAGTTATAGAAGAGACTGGCTTCCATTAATGAGCGTTAAATACGTTCTCATAATACTCTTTGAAGCACAAACTGCTGAGACGGTTAAGGAAGCCCCCTTAACCTGTCACCGTCCCGTATACGGGACGCCTAACTTCACTTCGATTTATTACTATTAAATCCTAATCTAATTATGACAAACTATATATCGTTGGAAAGGTCTAAGACTCCTAAATAGATATTTGACATGTTGTTTTTTGCTACAAATTATGAAGGAAGAGTAACCGATAAATTTTTGACAAGAGTGCACCTCTAAAAAATCTGCCTCATAACAGACCTTTGTCACAATTCTGACCTTTGTCACAAAAAGCCAATTGATCGACTTTTAATCATTGCAAATTCTGTTTTTATGCTAAAAGTTAATAATAAAACAAATAATCTAATATTTTTCAATAAAAAAACAAATAGTATAATATTAATCTCTAAAAATTATAATATGTATATATTATCCTCTAAAATATAATATTATTTTTATCGCCTTTTTTATTATATCACATATTTTAGTAGTTATCATAAATTAGGTATCATTTGAAAGCTTACAAACTCAGAATTCATCCTGTAAAAACCGTTTTGAAATTGGACGTTGCGTTACCATAGAAACGGTATTTTTGTATTAGGCCCCTCCCCTTTTTGGGCATCATCTTTCATAATTTATTATCAAAACCTTTTCTAATCTTGACAAAACACATATTGTCAGAAAGGTCTGAGTCTCAAGGTTCCATATTTAGTGACAGAAGTGATATTTGGATAGAAATTTATTAATTTGTTCTGGCAGAATGCATACAATTAAATTCAATGGAATTCAATGGCACCCGGTGGCTATTTTTGGTATAACGCCTAAACAAAATCTCATGGGAACTTCAAAATTTGTGATATCAACTTTAAATTTGGAACACAACTTGTTTAGATATATAGCTTTCATTTTATAGTAATTTTATTGTAAAAAATATTTTGTAAAATATTTATTTTATATTAAAAAATATATATTAATAAATAATATTTGATTTACTGTAAATTATAACTTCCATAACTTTTTCATACTTTAATTTTTTTGAAGTTTCACTTTCACTTCAGTAATAATCTGCTGATTGTCTTCTTTAAAACAAGACCAAACTTGGGTATATATTCCAAAGCATTCTTGAATTACAACCATTTAAGTTTGTATAGTGCATTTTAATGTAAATTATCAAAAAGGGGGTGACAGGTAAGGGGTTAATGGTCTCATGAAGCTGTGAAGGTACTAACCAGAACTCCCCTTGCTCTGTAGGCCGGAGTCTCTCCTTGTCTTGCTCAGATGTGGCTAGTGCAGCCCAGTCATTGGACTTACAGGCTGGAGGGGGGCAACTCCCCAGGGTCTCGAACACGAACCAGACGAATCGATAGGTCTCTTACCATCCTTACGTCTACCCTGTGAATGAGGTTTTAGCTATTGCATTGAAATATGTTGCTGGCTGGTATATGCCAACTTATGCAATGTCATGCATGAGGATGTGACGGATATAAATACTCAAGTACATGAAAAACCCACATGTTCAACTCCAGTGACTGAATACGCATGGCCTCTCACGAGTCCAGATGCAGTTTTAGTCCTTTGAGCAGTTGGGACCAAATTCTGTGGAAGAGAAACATAATATAATGAAACAATACGTTTATGTCACAGAATACAGCCATTTTTATTAAACTGTTTTATTAAACTGTGACAAGCAGGGCGGGGCCAAGAGCTGTGAGACCAGTCCTCTGTGGCTCTTGGCCCCGCCCGGCTTCTCACAGTTATAAAACTGCTTGTCACATAAACTTTCATTTTTAAAGGGGACATGAACTGGCTTTTTTATTTTATTATATTGTTGTCTGAGGTCAACTTATGACTTTCACTTGGTTTTAACATTCAAAAACATCAAAATGAATAAGTAATAGGCTATTTTCTACCCTAGTTTTGAGCCTAGCTCAAAAACGCTTGGTTTTTATGGGCGTCTAGCACTGAAGACTTGGAAGTAAAAGCCCACTGCTGTGAGTGGATAACAGTTTTGCATATTGTAATGAGTTTTAACTCACTCGTCGATGCACGTGGGGGAAATTCATTTTGCACATTTGCAAATGTGCACAATATTCTGTATTGCTTGGTAGCTTAATCCAGTTTGTCATCACGAGGTAGGCCTATGCTATTTAGCTATGCGTGTGATGCGCGAGTCGGTGGGCGGGGCTAAACCGGCCGTGTTGAAGTAGGCGTTGATCTTCTTCTGCGGGGGTGGTGTTTTATCCTCTTTGACGTCATAGTTCCCCACTTTGAAAAACGAGTAGTTTGCTGAACTTGGTGTCAATAAAAGCTGTTATTGGACTAACAAGGGCGTTTTCAGTTCTGAAACTTACAGGATATTCTTATAATATGATGATCTCTTAGATGTCAAAAGCTCAAGGAAAATTTGATTTCTCAGTTCATCGGCCCGTTAATATAAAGCCAGCAATAGGATTGTGATTGTGTGAAATAGTTCAATAATAGACACAATTTCGTTGCGTATATCTGTCAACGAAAATAGTTTACATTTACAAATAGACCATGAAGTTTAGTTCCTGAATGAATCATTGTATTTAAATGAATTGTTGAATGAATGATTCAGTGACTCACTCATAAAGATAGTGGCTGCATCAGAAATCGAAAACCTATTAAACAGTTTGTCCGAATTCAAGGTCATAAAACAGTTGTGGACACTTTACTACTGTCTCACCTGAGATGCACAAACACATGTGGAATTCAGAACTGCATTAGCATACAACTACTATTTCCGCCATAGAAAGTAAAAATAGTAAGAGTAGTATAGTGTCCGTTCCGCATCAGTGGAGTGTGTACAATAAGCTCAATAGTTAGTTCATTTTAGACAGCACAAACAAAGAAGCGTCAGTTATATTTACTGAATCATCTGGGTTTTTTTAACCCTATAACAGCATCTAATACGTTGGGAATAGAAGGAAGCCTGACATCTATGGGCACAGCCCATGAGGGACCCTCTCTTCAGAGCCTTCCTCATGATGTTGTACAATTCCTTCGGGGCCTCTGTAATCTCATATAACTCAGTTACTCCTCCAGTGAAGTCCTCCATGGCCTCCAGTGAGTTCCCACCCTTTAAAGCTTCATAAGAGCCATGTAACCTGTGAAACAGAAGTCAAACCAACACATTCAGCATTTTTGACAGAAGAAAAGGATATTGTAGAAGAGCTTATATATCATCATGGCATGAGTATTATTGTGTTACTTTCTGTAGAAAAAAATTTCAATAAATTAAGATTTTTAACTTACTTTGCATATGCCTTCTCCAGAAGAGCACTCCAAAATTCATTCTTCTGTCCAGACCTGGTGAACACCAACTGATTTTTGTAGGTGGGAAGTCGATCATCCACAATCACATCCACCCATTCACCATAGCGCCAGAACTAGAAGAATAAAGAAAGGGTGTTTTAAATATTTGAGCTTGTGCCTTATTCATCAGAGAGAAATGTTTATATATCAGAAACTAAATCTGAAAATACAAAACAGTCCAATGTTGATGCCCATACCTGGAAATGAAAAATGCCAGCATAGTTTTCAGTGAAGCTCTGGTCATGGGGAACCACCCTCTTCAGGACTATATCATTCAGGGTCAGGCAAGCTATAGCAGCCAGCAGTCTCCTGCAGGTGTTAATGGATCAATCTAAAACCCACTAAAATATTGTATTAAACAACATGTGAGATATGCTGTGCATTTAACAATTTGAAAAATCCTAGTTTTAGAATGGAGTCACACCTGAGTACATTTCAAGCTATCAGGATATTTTGCCACATTGTTTCATTTACTATTTAATTTCGGTTCCATATTTTACAATATGCAAAATATTTTATGCTTGTAATATAATGTATAAGTTGTATAGACCACTTTTTTGTCATTGTCATTTGCGCATTCACTTTCATTGTTTTAAAAACAGCGGCTTCACCTTTTTGTATTCCGCAGACAAAAAAAGAAAAGAAAGAAAATTAATGAAATAATGCAGTATTGCTCATGGAAAATTCAAAGGATTTAAGTTTAAACAAAAACTGCACTGCAAAGCCTTTGCATGTATGAAACTGTACACTGTACAGGTGCAGAAATGAACGCCTTTGCTCCATGCGCCTCATGCATTCACGGGATGCCTCTGTGGAATACAGCACCGCAACATGGATACCGCAGCGGACACTTTATTAATTTCTTCAAGCCTTCTGTGTCACGCAACCAATCTATTTTTTAACAGTGTTTGGATACGTTGAGAGGTGAGGAAATGGGCGGCATTTCCACATGCAGACCACAAGAGGCTATCTTTGTTAACTCTGCCATGCTTTGAACAGGAAATGTGCAACTTTTGATCTCATTAAAATCAGGATCGCAAACCCCGGCCCAGTCCCAAATGGCACACTTCATGTTCATTTGATGTCTTGTGGACTTACAATGGGCACTGCATGCTCTATGTCCTTTAAGTCCACTAGAGTGTCCTGTTTGTCATTTTTTGGTTTCCTGGTGATCTTCCTCTGAGTTCACATTTTTGTTACATAATGTCCCTTTAGTAGAAGTCTGCTGCAGTGCTCGGGTTCTGCAAAAGTGCACATCGAAAGGTGCAAAGGGGCGTTTGCAAACACCCTTTTTAAACCTAAAATGACAAATGGAGTCCTACTCTGTCTATAGGGCCCTGTAGAGTTTAGTTCCAACCCTAATCAAACACACACACCTGAACAAGCTAATTAAGTTCCAATTCTTGACTGCCTTGGCTCTATGTTTTTATGAGTCACATTTTCCCTACATCCAAAGAGGACTGGGATACGGATTTTTACACCCCGTGCAGCGCAATTTTTTTTAACTCATTGTCTTCATTGCACTCATTAAGCTAAATAAGCTCTTCAAAGACCTTGGTTTACCAGGGCTGGATTTCAGGAACCCTGCTCTACGTCCAAAAGTCCACATTTGGGACAGGGCCTCCTTCTTCAACACAGACCACTTTAGCTCTGTACCTCCATCACTTTTTGATAACAGTAGCCAGATAGAGTTTGTCTGTGTATCTCTGAAACTCAGTGACTTTTGACCCTGATCGTCAGGGCAAGAGAACAGCATGAGGTAATACAATATATATTGGTACTATTTTGGTTATCGGTTGATTTTATAGGGAGCTTTTTACTATCTGTAGTCGATATTATTAAATTGTTTACTAACTAATTTATTAACACTGCTATGTAATCTTTAGCCAGTTTTGAAATGTGTAGGCCTATCAATTTTTCAAAAGGCATGCTACATTATGTTGTGATGCCTAAATTCATGTAGCATTTTTTTATTATTTATAGACTCATTTTAATATTGCCCATTTATCAGTTATCAGCCATGACAAATAACTTTCTGCTTATCGGCATCCTTCTGAATTTTAATATTGGTGAATCCCCAGATAGTATATATTTCATGATATTTTTATATTACAATGTCATCGTACCCAGGTCTCCTTGGCAGATGTCTGTCCTATTGGCTCCCCCAAGAATGAACTGTGGATTGCTACAAATTTCCTGTTTAGGGAAGAGAGAAACTTACAGTTATTATAATAATGTTTTATCATAGTAGTATTGTTAGAGCTCTGCTATCTTCACAAAAAAATATGGCTATATATGTGAGAATTTTAGCACCACCACAGAAATACAGCAGCTGTCCTGAGTCATAAAGTTTGCTTACAGGAACTTCGCTTCAAGGCACAGGGACATCAAGGCAGGATAATGTACAGTATGTAAGTCCAGGGAGACACATACTCTTTATTTTTAAAGTGTCAGTCTGAATCGGCATGATTGTCTTTTTGAGGCAACCTTCCAAAATTGTTTTAACGACTTAGCACTAGCAAAGACCTCGTCCAGTAACCTGATTCTCTGAACCAGTATCATCAGGCAAAACTAGTAAAATGTATGTCATGCATCAATCACATCAGTTACGTTTTTATTAGTAACATGATATGGACTAGCAAAAAAAAACACTGCATATATCCAGTGAAGACTCTAGCAGATGCTCTTCTCAGTGTAAATTTTAGCAAGATGTAACTCTAAAAAACATTATTATGTTACATAAACTTTATCAACATAAATCAAACCTACTGATACAAGTCTATTATCAGAGCTCTGCTTTATGAAGCATTGGAAAATCAGCTGGTTGAGAACACACACTACAGGAGCACTGCCACATTCCCATGGCATGCATGCAAGAAATATTGTATCTCAGGCCCCAGTCTATTCAGATGGAGACTGAAAACAAATGTAAATGTTCAGTAAAACCAACTGAAAAATTAGCAGGCCTATACTGCAATAGTCAATAAATACATTCATTTTATGAAGGTATTATAGGCATGTAAGGAGGAAGTTAATGGAGACTGTAATTGAGGAAATCCCTACTTATTTAAGTAGCTGACAAACCAAAGGCAAAAATAAAATAATTAGTATAAAATAATATATGCAAAAAAAATGCAAATTAAAAAAATGTAAATCAAATTACATACAAAAAAGGAAAAATTTAAATAAATGTTGTAAAATTGAAAATGTAAAAAGAAAACACATATCTGGAAATGCAGAAATCTTATTATCCAAACAACATCTCTATCCTTGACATGCGCAATGCAGCTGACCTCATGCACACTGCCACCTTACGGTAAGCCACTCACCGATGGGCGCTTCCATTCAAGCTTTAGTGGGAACTTTTCACTGTAAAAGAGAGAGGAGTCCTGGGCCGGGAACAGGGGATCTTCGAAGATGACTTTTTTGCGCACATATTTGTCTTTGAGCTCCTGAAATTCCTTTAGCCGCCTGGCATCTTTAACAGCCTCATTACGGCTCAGAATGGCTGAATAAATATTTCCAGGGGCAGTAAACCTGTCCACAGTCTGTGGAGCAGCTTCAGTCAGCTGGACAGATGTTACTGAAAACTTCTGTTCTTCTGCCATGTTGTCCTTTAAAGACAGATGCCAAAAGAGCAATGATTGAATATAAAGCTTAGTATCAGAATCTGAGGTGGCTCAGTTTTCTCAGCTTATTTCTCTCCTCAGTGCCTTTATATTCTGGAGGAGTCACTCCCCTGTCCATGAACACAAATAAACAGTCACGTTAAGGCAAATGTTTCACACCGGTTCCGCACATGCTCACATTATGCTTGAACACTTTACACCCACCCAACATTTCCCCGTTCCTCTTAGAAGCTAACTCTATTTATAGGCCTCCTACAGGGACGTGATGGTTTCTCTCTTTCTGCCTGTCTAATGGGGGCATGATTCCCAGCTGGTGACCTCAGACATTTCCAATGCTGATAATGGGAATAACAGAGGTACAGTCAAAGATTTGAAAATTAAAACCCTGGAGCATTGAAACACAAAGCATCCAAATTCATAATTCTTCAAATATTTACAGTTGAACATCTATTTTGTATTTTGTAGATCTATTTTCCTTCACAGATATTTTAACTTACTTAAACTTGTATTCCCTTCCAAATACACTTCTAAATTTGATATATTCAGACATAATTCATTTATACTTAAAAATAACCCTCGATACCACCAAGGATTAGTACTTTGAAGAGTGTATGAAATAAATGAATAAATAAATATTGTGAGTGACATACAGTACAGAAAGTTCAACTAAAAATGTATTTAGAGGTAGGCCTATTTCTCTGTACATTTGTATCAGAATTCCATGTAGGGTAAGTGTAAGCTATAGGCAAATATATAATTCATAATATGTCATATAAATGCATCATATTTAATAATGTTTATATATAGTGAAATTATATTAGAAGAATAAATGTGTATGTTTTTCTCCCTATAGGTCACTAAGGGTTAAATCATGAGCAGTGAAGGTAGCAGAATCATGCAAGTGTTGCTCGCTGTTTGCCATATGACATGCATCTCCAACTCTGTGGATCTAATGGGTGGAGCCGTGAAGGGATATAGTTATGGGTAGGGCAGCCCTGTTTATGAGCAGCCGTTGTTATATCTATTAACCATTGCACAAATAAAAGCCTGGCAATGATAAATGTTCAGTTTTCTGATAATATAATTCACATATTAAAGTGTGGCAATAAATCAAATGTAACAACTATATAAATACTAATATTAAAAATTGTTGCTTGATGCAAATAAATCTTGGTCTAATTATTTTATGGTTTCTATGCTTATATGTCAGAATATATGATCATGTAGGCTATAGGCTTATTTATAAACAATAAAAAATGTTAAACTTCCAAAAACCCTTAGTAGTGGTCTGGGTTCAAACATTCTGACACAAAGTGAAGCATTCACTTGAATGGAAAGAAAGTGAGGCTTCCTTTTTGAGATGGCAGAACACGAAATCCGGGGGATGAGTTGGATCCAGATTCAACTCCTCCCACCTTACAAATACCTAAACCTACCCATCTCCGCCTCTGATCCCTTACCCCATCCCTAATCCTACCCATCTCCACCCCCTGATCCCCAAACCAACCCATCTCCACTCCCTGATCCCAAACCCCACCCCTAATCCTACCCATCTTCACTCCCTGATCCCTAACCCCACCACTAACCCGACCCATATCCACTTCCTGATCCCTGAACCCCACCCCTAATCCTACCCATCACCGCCCCTTAGATCTGATCCAACTCCGCCCCCTGGATCTCGTGTACTGCAATGCAATGAGGTTCTACTGGAGTTTTTCGTTGATCACGTGTTTCTCTGAAAACAATACGCGCTCCAGCAGGGAGCTTAATGAGATTTCATGTATCTTACGCGCTGCATACTCGATACGCGCTTTGAAGCTGTATTTCACTAGTAGGCAAGGGTGTAATTAGACCTTCTAGCTCCACCCAAATGACCCCCAGAGAGGTGGAGCTGGACTTCACGCTCCACCCATGGCTCTCAAATCATGTCATCCAGTAGATGCCGCTGTGTGAACTTGGTCCTGATTCATGCAGTAATAAGCAACGGCGTTCCACAAAAACTCGGAGCTGTCGTCATTTACGTGTAGGTTTTTCAGCGATATCGCTGTTTAATTAACCTGAGTCCGGTCGTGTCGTAATATTGAAGTGTTTCGGAGAGAAAGGAATCGTTCTGTGAAGACGTGTTTGAAGAACTCGAATATCCTGGAGTGTAACTTAGCATCCGGGGCTATCTGACAAAACGCATCCAACCTGACAGACAGTAATATTTGTATTTTTTTTGTTTGAGCTCATTTTACTGGCCCGACAGTTTTGATCTTTTGAATAGTGTATTTAATATAGACCATATCGCCCTAGGAGATCTATTTTCAGATATTATATCCGCGAAGGCTCCGGAGGCCGCGGAGCTGCGCTGCTAGCTTCTCTCACTTTGCTAAGGGATTATTGAACCGTCATTTCATATCTTGGTATTTCTGTGGGACTCTAACTCTACAGACGAGAGCTGAACCCCTACACGGACCCATTTCATTTTAGAATTTATCGTTTTTTTCCCTTATTGTCTGAGGATTTTCCTCCGTGTCCTCAGCTACCGACGTTTATCTGCTTCCGGCGAGCTGGCGACGCCGTTCATCCCAGGATAAATTAAAGTAAGATATGTTTATATGGTAGTGAGTAACGTTAGTATGCTGTATTTGTTGCGTCTGTTTCTTATCAATGTTGTGGGACAGTCTATTTTGAATGCTTTAACATAAACTGTGTCCTGGGTTGAACTGAGGACAGGACTAAGGAGAGAGTAATATGTAAACATTACTAACGCGTGTATCTGCTCACACCTCAGCAACTGCTACAGTCTTGTCTTGGTTTTTATGTATTTATTTTGAGGTATTTGCCTTACTGTTCATAGTGTTTCAGCTTAAACTGACTCGGTGACACAAAGTTGTCATTTAAGAGCTGGTAATTTAAGTTCCTGCTGCTGTTAGTTTAAGTTTTGTTTGTGAGTGCTTTAGAGTTAGTGTTTTGAGGGTTTCTCTTTTGAGATTTGGGCTATTTGCTATAACTTATTCAGACTTCAGAGAGAGAGAAAGTATAATTTACATGGGACTTCAAATTACACTCTGAAAAGTGTTTACTTTCTATTTAAGTGGTTTTTATGTACATGGAAAAAAACAAAAATTAAGTCATGTCTTTTATATTGTTTAATATAATTTATATAGTGACTAAATATTATAACAGATAGTTGTTCTTTTATATTAGCAGACTATCCAAACTATTTTCAACTTCAAAGGTCCTGGGGAAATCACAGTTGGTAGAAAGTTGTGAAGAAGAACCATGGAAGAAATATTTTCACGTTCAAAATTAATGATATTTCATCTATTGTACATATTAAAGAAAAATATGAAATATTATTTAATATTGATAGCACTTTACTATAAGGTTTAATTTGTTAACAACATTAGTTAACCATATTAAATTACATCAATTTACAATACTTCTGTAGCGTTCACTGATATTAGTTCATGTTAATCTCAACATTTATGAATATAAGTTGTATCTGTTAATATTAGTGTACTGTGAACTAACATGAAGATGGATAATTTTCTTATATTGTTTTTTTTTTTTACTTACATTAACAAAGATTTATAAATGCTACAAAAATATACAGTGAATTGTTAGATAATGCATTAACTAACGTTAACAAATGAGACCATATTGTAATATGCTACCTTAAATTATAGTATTTGTCTATAATACATGTCTATACTGTTTATGATTCGTGTTTATATTTTTTGTGATGAATGACTCCTGATTTTACAGGTCTCTGCCTCCTGCCCTCGAGGTGTGAGTCCGCCAGACTTCTTTTCTTGTGGCGGTCCCAGACAGGGCTGTCAGTTATCAGTCAATGATGTCAGAAGAAGGAAAGCAGAACGCTCACACCTGCCCCTGCGTCCAATATGGACACAAAGTCTGAGTCCACAGCCTCGCCACCTACCGGCCAGGGGGTTTCATCGGTGTCTCCCCCAGTGTCCACAGTAACACAGCCTGCACCACCTGCAACTGAGGATGAGGAAGAGGAGAGCGAAGATGAATCTGAGATTCTGGAGGAAAGCCCCTGTGGACGCTGGCAGAAACGGAGAGAGGAGGTATATTCCAAGTCTTTCGATAGCTTTGTATGTAGAATGGATCAAAATTTAAGTCGTTATTCAGTGATAATATTCTCATCTGCTAAATGATGATAACCTTAATTTTAGGGTATATTGTCTTAATATCATTTTAATTTGAGAGGATTTTATATAATTTCTTTGCAAAATCTTGGAAACCTGATGAGTTTGAAATTATAAATTAAAAATCCCCTCAACCCCCACAGGTTAACCAGCGGAACGTCCCAGGGATCGAACAATGCTTACCTTGCCATGGACACCGAAGGAGGGTGTGGAGGTCGTGTGGAATGAGGTCATGTTTTCTGAGCGGAAGAACTTCAAACTACAAGAGGTAAAACGTGTGTTGTTGTCAAGTAGTAATCAGTAGATTTCTGTCTGAAATTTCAATGAGAAAATAATCTGTAAAGAAAAGACATTTCTAATGTTGCAAACGATTTCTATTTTTTTAAAGGGTGAGTTTACCCAATAATTTAAATTATGTCATTAATGACTCACCCGCATGTCATTCCAAGCCGTACGGACCTCCGTTCATCTTCAGAACACAGTTTAAGATATTTTAGATTTAGTCCGAGAGCTTTCTGTCCCTCCATTGAAAATGTGGACGGTATACTGTCTTTGTCCAGAAAGGAAATACAGACATCATCAAAGTAGTCCATGTGACCTCAGCGGGTTAGTTAGAATGTTTTGAAGCATCGGAAATACATTTTGGTCCAAAAATAAACAGAGAACATGTCAGCAGCCTCTTACGTCACCAGCGTCACTGCGGACAGAACCGGAAGACAATACAATGTTTAATAAAGTCGTAGTTTTTGTTTCTACAAAAATATTAAGCAGCACATCTGTTTTTTAAACTGATAACAAGAAGAAATGTTTCTTGGGCAGCAAATCAGCATATTAGAATAATTTCTGAAGGATCATGTGACACTGAAGACTGGAGTAATGATGCTGAAAATTCATCTTTGCCATCCCAGGAATAAAGGACCTTTACAAAATAGAGTAAATAATTGTAGTATTTAATAACAATATTAGTGTTTTTACTGTATTTTGATCAAATATGCAGCCTTTGTGAGACTTTTGATATGAATGAACTGATGATTTGCTGTTAGTTACTCAAAATGCATAATTTCAAACATCCAGCTGAACTTTCATTTGAACTTCTGAAGTAAGCATAATATGTCAGTGTGCCGGTATAAAAGTTCGCTGTTGATTTTTATCTCTGTTCTTGGCGACAGATTAAACTGTATTACTTTGTGTTCTTGCTTACTAACATGTCAAGCTGTAAATTAGCGATACCAATGATTATTGAACTATTATGAGTATTAGGACAGCTTGATTGCTACACAGAATGAGTGTGTCTTGCCTTAATTTCTGGATGTAAGCCCCTTTCACAAAGAGGTCTGACCTGTTTGGTGTTTGCTGCCAAGATTTTATTGAAAACATTTTTTTTTAAAGCGTTCTCTGTAACTCTTATTTCTTGAATGTTGGAATAATAAAAACGCTGCTGTTTTTAATATAGCATAATTAACTCTTTCATTGCCTTTGGGCATTTTTAATCAAACTCGATTCACTAATGCTTGGCATAGAGTTGTGGACAGCCATCTGTTTGGCCCATCCAAATACTGTGCTCCGCTCTGCTTGGCAGACGCTCATCATGGAATTCAATAAGTAATTTTAGAGGTTGCGTTTTGACAGGCTTTGCCATCTACATGGCTGCTTGCCTTTCCCATAAGCACATGTGACTAGTGCAGTCCTTTATGGCCTGAAGTCTAGCCATAAAAAGCAATGGAACTTTTTTCTTTCCCCACCCTGATCTGTTTCAGGATTTGTTATTATATAATAAAATAAGAGTTCAGTATTATAATATAGTATCCTCTTCCTCTAGAATCTAGGATGTTGTTTTACATCCAGGAAGGTTTCCTGGTAAATTAATCTACTTTTCTTTTTACTATTTCTCAGGAAAAAGTGAAAGCAGTGTTTGATAACCTCATCCAGCTGGAACATCTGAATATAGTGAAGTTTCACAAGTACTGGGCTGATGTGAAGGAGAACAGAGCCAGGGTAAGAAATGCAACAACAGCAAAAAAAAAAAAGAGTTTTGGATTTATTCATTTTTTCAATCATAAGATTTTTTTGTTACCCCCTTCAGGTTATTTTCATCACAGAGTACATGTCTTCTGGGAGCCTGAAGCAGTTTCTAAAGAAGACGAAGAAGAATCATAAGACCATGAATGAAAAGGTATGATTGCTGCTCTTTATCTATTCAGACAAATTGACAAAAGAGCTGTTGACACAATGTACTGCAGACTAAAATGTATCTTTTGTCTTCAATTTCTTGCTTGAATGTTAGTCGTTGTCTGACTTTGCCTACAGGTGTGACCCATAACAGATTAGTTTAACTTTTTTAGAGCGAGTACTAGAACAAATTCTTGCTTTTTGGTATGAGAATAATATTATTAAATACCAGGACAGTACTTAATCACCAAGGTCATCATAAGCAAAATGCATTATTTTCTTTATTTTAACATGGAGTGGGTCATCATCATACCAGTTATCTTCATTTGTTTGACACTTTTAGCTAATTTTTACATTCATGTCTCTGTTTATACTCTCTTTGGTGCATTCCTAGATATTAGTAATACTATTAGTCATGATTTGGTTTCATTGAGTGAAGTTTTAGTTGGAATTAATGAAATATTCTGACAGTATAAAATCAGCTGCAAACTTGTTTTCCGGAATACCATTGACTTTTTGTGGGACCTTTTTAGGCATGGAAACGCTGGTGCACGCAGATATTATCTGCCTTAAGGTTTGTGCACCTTTCTCTTTTTCTTTCACTGTACTGAAATACTGTTGTTTACCAATAATGTAGAGATCTTTTTAAAGATGTTGGACAAAATTCCTCATTAGCACCTGAAATATGAAATATTGTCTGTGACTGTCATAGCTGAGCATTTCTTCTTGTTTTGGTGTTCCATTAAATGTCTTGTGGAGAGCTCCTGTTACACTCACGTTTCTCACCATTCTTCCTTCAGCTATCTGCACTCATGTGAACCTCCCATTATCCATGGGAACCTGACCTGTGACACCATTTTCATACAGCACAATGGACTCATCAAAATCGGATCAGGTGGGCTAAAGCACAGTGTGTAAATTATGACTTTTTCAATGTTATAGATTTTATTATTTTTGCTGACTTTTTTTTTTTTTTTTTTTTTTTAGTGGCCCCAGACACCATTAATAACCATGTAAAAACATGTCGGGAAGAGCAGAAGAGTTTGCACTTCTTTGCTCCAGAGTATGGAGGTAAAAATAGGTTTTAAACTGCATTCAAACTCATTCTAGAGTCGTTTCAGTGCACTTGTTATGTAAAAAGTACAATTTGTCTTCTTCCTTCATCCACTTCAGCTGTTGCCAGTGTCACTACAGCTGTGGACATCTATTCCTTTGGAATGTGCGCCTTAGAGGTGAGTGCTGTTTGTTTTGAGCTGCACATTCTTCATCAGGGTATCGGATTGACCAGATCAGAGATTCAGGTTTTTCTCCTATTGTTGTAGATGGCTGTGCTGGAAATCCAAAGTAATGGAGAGTCCTCATATGTGTCACAAGAAGCCATTAATAGTGCCATCCAGTCTCTGGAGGACCCACTGCAGAGAGTAAGTATAGATTGAGTCCACCATTCAAAAAATGCCATTAAGATGTTATATATATATATATATATATATATATATATATATATATATATATATAGTTCAGCCTTGACATAAACATACACACACACACACACACACACACACACACACACATATATATATATATATGAGTGTGAGTTTATGTCAAGGCTGAATTATTTATATATATATATATATATATATATATACATATGTATGTGTATATACATTATTATATATTATATAATTTCCAACAGTCTTCAGATATCTTAAATGAATCAGAATAATCTTATATATATATTCTAATATGCAAATTTGGTGCTCGAGAAAAATTAATCAGTGTTGAAAACAGTTCATGATAATTTTTTTAGGAATCTTTGTTGAATAGGCTCTATGCACAACTTACTTCCACATTCTGTTAAACAGGTCGCATCGCTTTTGGTCCAGGTCTTTTGTATGTGCTTCATGAAATTTTTTGCGGTTTTACTCAAGATAACTTAAAAGGAGCGAGCAAAGAATAGCATAACCAACTGTCCCTCACATGTGCAGATTGATATTTAAACGTTTTATATTGTTTCTTTTTCACAGTAACGTTTAGATATTTAAATGGAATAAAACGGCAATAACAAAGTGAACTAGGTAGGTTAGATGATTACCTTAAAAATCCATAGATATCGTAGTCAGTTCTTACGGCCGTTATGCGATGAGACCTGTTTTCGGTTTGGTCACGTGACGCTTGGCATAAAGCCTATAGAAAGTTCAAAAGAACAACATTTATTTGAAATTAAAATCTTGAATAACATTATAAATGTCTTTGACATTTTTGAATAATTTAATGCATCTTTACTGAATAAAATCATTAATTTCTCCCCCAACCTCCCAGGAAAATCTTACCGACCCCAAATATTTGAATGTTAGTGTACTGTTGTTTTCTGTTCTTTAGTTACACTTGTGTAATTTGATACATATTCCAGATGTGTGTGAAATCTGAGCATGTGAATCTCCAGTTGGCTTTTCAGATTGCAAGTAAATAAATAATAAATTCAGTCTGTTTGGATTGTTTCCTTCACACTAGTATATGATGCAAATCTGCATGTTTCTGACTGAATTGAATGAAATCTCGATCATGATGAGTTATTTTGATTTCAAGTATAGCTGAGACATGATGAATTATACTTTTAGTAGCACTAGAACACAATACATGACAACATCAAATGGTTGAAAATATCTTAAAAAAACTAACTTACAAAATTAAAATAACTCACACAAGCCTTTTTATTTTAAATGGTCAGATGTATTGGATAATTCTTTCTTTTTTAATCACTCTTAAGATTTAATGGGTAGCTTTTGGTAAGCTTTAATTGTTCCCCCCATGGGTGAGTGGACCCTCTTTTTAAAACAAAATACTAATAATGTTATCTTATAGACCTTATGTAGCCCCGCTCCTTTTCAGCGATGCGCTCGTTGTTTTTTTATCTTCCGGTCTGTATTTTCACAGCGATCTTGCCTATTTATGAATGAACAGCTCGTTTTGTTAAGACATTCTTTAAACATCACAATCCTCATGATAACTTTAACTTTACATTAAGTAAATCCACTTCAAAAGCTAAATACTCCTGGACAGCAATGCCATAGAGATATACAGAGCGACCGGAAAAAACGGAAGTTCAAAGACGATATTCTAAAGATGGCGGCACCCTTGTTTCTCTAGTGCATAAGGTCCATACTAATCATTGTGAAGCCTCATGTTTCTCTGTGTGTTTGTTGTAGGAGTTTATTCAGAAGTGTCTGGAGGTGGACCCCAGTAAGAGGCCCACAGCCAGAGAGCTGCTTTTCCATCAAGCTCTGTTTGAAGTGCCTTTTTTGAAACTTCTGGCTGCACACTGTATCGTCAGTCACCAGCGTGAGTCATGAGCTAATCTCATTACCATTCAGACATTTCATCTCACCTTCATGAATAAGATTCACTGATGCTAAACACATTGAAACCATTTGCTTTTGCCTACTAGACTTGATCGCAGAAAATGCTTTAGAGGAAATTACCAAGAACATGGACCCCAACCAGGTCATTATGGAAAGGAAAGAGGTCCAACTAAAGTGAGCCTTCTTCTTTGATTCATTGGTTTTACTTTTGAAATAGCTTGTTTGGGATGAGGATGAACCTGAGGACCAAATAAGCTGTCATGCCACCTTAAATGGCTCTTTTTCCTTCAGACTCTCAACAGTTTCCTGCCTTGGAGCTTGACAAGTTCCTTGAGGATGTGAGGTGAGCAATAGAATTTCCCAATTTTGGGGGAGGGAGTAAGAAATGAGATGGGCCTAGATTCAAATGTCAAGAAAGTAAAAAAACAAGCACAAACATAATGATTTTCGCTGCTCTTGTGATGTAGGAATGGGATCTATCCACTGACTGCCTTCGGGATGCCCTGCCCACAGCAGCCTCAGCAAGAGACTGTCAAGTCCCCCATAGTGCCACCCTCTGTCAAATCGCCTACGCCTGAGCCTGCAGAGCTGGAGACCAGGAAGGTGAGAAATGGACTTATTTAATGAGATGGTGATCAAGTATTGATCAATAATTAAGAATAATTTTTTTTTACCTTCCTCTGTCTCTCCATGTGGTGTATTACTATTTTCCACTCAAGTCTAAATGTGTGGTTCCAGTCAGTCGACAGGATTAGCAGTATTTTAGCATCGTATGTTAGTGTTCAAGATAATCTCTCTCTTTAAGGTTGTACAGATGCAGTGCAACATCGAGCCTGTGGAGGAAGGAGCGAAACATCATGTAAGCCCTTTTTCCGTGTTCATTGCTGGAGTTAAGCAAATGAGATGTTTATTCTGTGTCCATAACCCCTCACTGCTCTTTTTCTAGCTGACCTTACTGCTAAAACTGGAAGATAAGCTCAACCGACACTTGAGTTGTGATTTGGCGCCAAGTGAGTACTTTATCAGGCCCCAAACACTATACACAAGTACGTAAATGCTTGCAGCTACACGGCTGGATTTAACATACCATTGTGTTCTGAATGTGTCAGAATGCGCACATGTATGTGATGCATTCTCAGCTGTAAGAGACACTAATGGGCATCAGCACAGTCGGTTTTGTCTTTCAAGTCAACTTGCTCAGAATAGCTTCTGAGCAAGAAGCTTTGCTGAGTTAGCTAAGCTGTCAACAGCTAGCTACCTGAATTCATGTGTGGTTTAATGCAACAGTGATGTTTGGTACTACCACAATAATCAAAGAATTAGTTAAGGAGAATTAAGTAATTAGGGGCCAAGCACTGAAATCGTTGGCCTCTTTCTTCTTCCTCTTCCTCCTCTTCTCTGGAAGTCAATGGCAGACCATAGAATCGCTTGAAGGAAATTTGTGATGTGATCTGGGAAAACCCACCACATGGTGAAATTTGACATATTACAGGTTTTGATACCATATTAAAGCTGGGTTCAAGCCCTTTCCAAATCTGTTTTTATTTATTTTACTGGTTGTCTGTAACAAAAGTTATGGTTATCTGAAGTCGGCTGATCACTATGATTTTCAGAAACAGAATTTTGAGAAAAACAGGTTTAAATAACTGTCACATCCTGCTAGCGCGACGACTGGCGCTCCGTTTTTTATTGCCTTTTTTACATATCACATATTTTAGTAATCATCATAGATTGGGTATCATTCGAAAACTTACGAACTCAAAATTCATCCTGTGAAAACCGTTTTGAAATTGGACGATTGAGAGGCGAGCAAGGTCTTTTAGACGAGCAACTTCAAACTCTGTTTCTCTTGTGCTCCGCATCATACCACACGATAACGCTGGATAAAAATAAATAAATAAAAACTTGCGTGCCGTTATAGTTCACCCAGGACTGGACTTTATTCTGTTTGTGGTTTATTTTGATAGGTGAACTGTCTTTGTAGTGTTAAGAGAAAGAGAGCTAAACGGGAGATTTGTGTTTCCTCTATGGTGTTTCCCGCTCTCGCCTGCGTGCATGTTATTAAAGGCAGTCTTTTCAGCTGGTCATTATAAATCGCTATTTTTCTGCAGTAAACTAGTGAATTTTCCCAAGTTATATTCAGAGATGATAAACAAGATGTTATAGAATAATAATTTAATAAAAAACAAATTTTGACAAAAAACTGACATTCAGTCTATTTTTAGACTTTACTGAAAACGTTCCAGCGCAGACATCCGACGGGTTTTCCCAGATCGCATCACATTTATCAAATTTGGCAGACTGATAGAGGACAGACTGATCTGTCACCTCAATCTCTCTAGTGCCAAATTTTCCAAAGTTATCCAAAGCGGCAACTGTCTAAAGTTGCACTAATGAAAACGAATTTTACATAACGCGAAAACAGACTTAAGGCTGTATCTCTGTAACGCCTTATCGTATTCAAACCAATTTTGGTACATTTCATCTCAAATGACCTGAGGCGACATGCCATGTACTGGTCCGGACAAATTAAAGGGTTAGTTCACCCAAAAATGAAAATTAAGTCATTCATTTTTAAATATAAAATTATTGTATTACTGCTTTAAATAAATAACTATTTTTACTTATAACTTCTGAACGGTTTGTTTAAAAATCATAAAAGTCGAATGATATCCAATTTTCCCCTTATCCATTTCCCCATATTATTAGTGACGGCATAGTGGCATTTTAAATTTTCTACTAAAATGCTGTATTTTATGAAAGCATGAATCTATCTTTACAAAACTTGATGTGGGTCATCGGCACGATGGCCTGAAAGAATCTGAGAAGTTTCGGAGTAGCACATATGATGCAGCATTGTGATTTAGCGCTTAAAAAGCTTTTGCTAATATCTTCTAAACCGCTAGTCTGATCGAGATGAAACCAACGTAGGAAATTCGGAAACATAGGTCACTGACAATACGTTAATGCCAAAACAAAATGTTTAAGGAAGTTATAATGAAATTTCCAAAAATGCTTATACATTTTTTATAAATTAGTCTATTGCAATGAAACTGGTCTTAATAGATCTCTTGGGTTACGCCAATAATATAGATTATAATTTTGTCATATTTGGCCGAATTTCCTGTCCGCCATCTTGATTTTCATTCTATACCTACTTTTCAAATTGGATCATCTCCGACAGTGCCGACAAAAGATATGGATTTTGCGTCAATTGATGGAACCATTTTTGTATACCGCAGCGACAAAGTTGAGGCATGATGCCAAAATGACTCTGGGGCTGTGTATCTGCAACTCCTTGACATATTGACACCAAACTTTGTATGTGTCATTTTTTTTTCTCACTCTGATCCCACCACATCAATTTCGTAATTGTGCCACCTATTGGTCGAAAGTGTAACCATTCAAACATAATATTAGTGACTGCATGTATATCATTATTCAACCAATTTGTCCAGAATCATATTAAAATTTCTTTGATTGCTCCTTGCTGCAGTTGGTCTGACACTTCCAGCCAAGTTGGACTTTCTTATCGTCTTTGCGCTTGGCCCCGATAATTGCTGCTTGCAGCTATATTTTACAATGGAACTGTTTAGTTACATTCAAATTTGTGTACTTGCATGGTCTTTGGTCTAATTTTTTCTTATCTGTGTATATGATTTGTCACAAAAACAAGAGTTCTGCAGATATGTGGCAGTGGATCAGAATTGTGACCAAAAAATGTATAGAAAATTGAACTGTTATAATACAACACTTTTCTGTTGAAACTCAAGAATGGTGTTCTCTGTGTGTTAGATGAGAATGTACAGGAGTTGGCTGTGGAACTGGTCCAGCTTGGCTTCATTAGTGAGGTAAGAACTTTCCATTAAGATGTTATGTTCACTCCTGTCCAAAAGTTTGGGTCTCCATAACTCGCATTATGAAGTAATGTGATCAAAAGTGACAGTAAAGGCATTTGTTTATAACAAACGATTTCTATTTCATATAAATGCTGTTCTAAACTTTCTGTTCATCAAAGAATCCTGAAAGAAGTATCAAGGCTTCCACAAACACATTTGTTTTTAACATAATAATAATAACAAATGTTTTTGGAGACCAGAATATATTACCAATATTAATATAATTTATGAAGGGTCATGTGATACTGGAGTAATGATGCTGAAAATGTTTTCCACCACAGGAATAAACATTTAAATATATATTCGAACAGAATAGTTAATTTAAATTGTAATAAAATTGCACTATTTATTTTTATACAGTAAATCAAATCACTGCTGCTTTGGTGAGCATAAGAGTCTTTAAAAAAAAACTATTAAATGGTAATGCACTTTAATATATCCTGAATGATCAGATGTCCTTCTGACATCTGTATTTCATTTAGTTCCAGAGTTCCTGTGTAGTGTAATTTTTTTCAAACTACTTATGTAATTCATTATTTCTTTGCCCGAGATGACGACATTGTACTTTTTGAATGGGCACTTGTCAAAATCGCGTCTCTGAGACTGAATCTTAATATAGTTGAGGCAAACCCGTCAGTCACAGGACAATGACATGTGAGAGATTATGTCAATCAAAAAAACCTTCAAGCCATGTTTCTCAGTTTCAGTGTTGGTATGGTTACTGTGTTTATTCAGTATTGTGAGATCACTCAATGTTCTGGCCATTATTAAAACATTTGTCACCAGGTTCAAATTTACAAGGTGTTTTTTTCCCCCAAATACTAGTGACATCATTTAGAAATAAAATGTTTCCAATCAATAATTCAGTTGTTTGAGGACATGTTTTAATCAGCTGTGGCAGATTCCTGGAAGGGTGATATAGGAGAAAAGACAAACTCTGTGAGCTAATCAGAAAAACAGCACACAAAGTAGTCCATGGTTTAGCTGTACCCAAAAAACAGACATAAAAAGTTTCTCTGTTAATGCCCAAACCAGAGCCAGACCTCTCCCAGAGAATACCACAATAGGGTTTAGGATTCTTGCGCTAGTGAAAATTAGCATACAGCTGCTTAACCATCGGTACTACCATGGCTTTTTGTTAGGTAGTACTATTAAAACTGTTCAGACAGTTTTCTTCATGCATTTTCCCTCTGCAGTCTCAGGGGTCTTTTACACAACACTGTAAAAACTAACAACGGAAAACTTTTTATGCTTTTTGTCCATTTACATGACAGTGGCGTTTTGGGGGCCTGAAAACATTTTAAAATAGTTTCAAAGTGCATGTTTTTGAAAAGGCTACCATTATAGTCTCTGTGTAAACTACAAAATGCGAATTTATGAATGGTGATGTCATGCGCAATTACCTCAGATACCTTGACTTCGATACCGGTTCCTGAATCGATACTTTTTTCGATACCAATTTTATGTTAGCAGTTTTAACAATATAATATTACCTAATTTCTTATTTTATTTCAGTTTGTTGACTTTTTTTACACTCATATTTTGAGTATGTAAAAAAGCACCAATGCTAATTTTCCTAATGTTTCCTAATCATTTAACAACATGGATTCTTTACTTCAATGAGCTCATTGTTTCTGCCTTATCTTAATGCATTGTTTAACAATGAGACTGAATGAAAACTAATTGAAATGCATTCTACTGTCACCTCTGATAACAGATCACTCTGTTATCAGATAAATATGAATTAAATTAAATATAGGCTACTGGGGCGGGATATATGCTTGCACTCAGCACACTGCAAGCTTTCCGCAAAGCACTGGCAACAGTAGCCTAATGATTTAGCCTAGAAATCTAGACGCACCCTAGCGGCAGCAAAAATTATTTTGCCGCAAAGTGTGGTCTAGCAACATCTAGCTGGACTGGATATCAACTTGCTCCGCTGAGTACGTCACATTCTTCGTTGCTCTGATTGGCTGTAGCGCTATCCAATTGTGTGCAGAGAGAATTTGAAAGATAACCGTTTATCCCGCCCTCGGATTGAGCCCTGTCAATCATGAGTTTCCAGACCTAACATCTTGATGTAGGTCTGGCATGCCAGGCTACTAATGATTATGAATGTGTCGGGAAACAATAGCAAGAATATATTTTAATTGTTTATTAATCAACAAGTGTTTAGTAAGTGTGTTCGCTGCAAATATGATTATGGCGATGCTGACTCGTCATTCCTGCAGTAGTGAATGCGCAGGCCTATATGGATTAGGTAATCAAACTATTTCTAATTGTTTCGTTTAAAAGTAGACATATTTTGACCGTCTATAGGCCTATTTCTCATGTCTATGAGGCAAGTATCCTATATGCTTAGTTCGGTTCATTTGTGACGCACTCAAATTCTTGCAGTCAAAGACGGATAAACTTCCTACTCTCAAGTGTCTGTGCGCTTATCAGATTTACCATGTTACCCGTATTGGCTGCAATTATTTTGTCGAAAATATTGCATCGCATGCTTTTGGCATCTGGGTTGGGACGCTTACAAGTGCACACACACACTAGTGTTTTCCGCCGCAGCCAATCATGCTGCATGCTTATTGTTTCAGTGATGTTGACGAGATTAACCACTTAGATACCGATACTCGGTAGTACCGAGGCAATTCGGTCGGTACCTAAAAAGTAACAAACTCGGTACCTAGCCCTATGCACAATTGCGCATGCGTATTATGTATTCAGTCTATTGGTGCGTAGTGTTTCTTTACAAAGTGACATCGCCAGCTACTGGCCTGGCAGCATAAAACATCGGTTGAAATCATGACAATCCTGACTGTGTTTGATGGACACGACACTGCCGAGGATCATGAGCACCTGATGCTCAAACCGTGTATCAGCATGATCATGCACCAACACACACAGCAAGACTTGTGACAGAAGGGTTTGATGAAGATGAAAGTGACATTGAACATCTCCCATGGTCTGCACAGTCACCAGATCTGAATATTATTGAGGTGTTTTGGACGTTGAGTCAGAAAACGTTTTCCTCCAGCAGCATCATATAATGACCTGGACACTGTTCTGGAAGAGGAACGACTCATAATCCCTCTGGTCACTGTGAATGACTTCTATCTGTCATTCCCTAGATGAACTGATGCTGTATTTGGATGCAAAATGAGGCCCTCCCCATACTAACAAATTGTTGGAAAACCAGGTGTTTCAGTTTCATTGTCCAACCCCTGTAATTAAGCTTTTTATATCTACTATTTGTTCTTTAATTACAGGGATTCCCAGGGATATATGAGATTTCAGTTGTGTCTGCAACTTATACAATGTTTTTAGTTCCCTTAAGGATGGAAAACAACAAAAATATATATTTTTAGATATATAAAATGTATGTATTGTATTTAACTATTACTTTTATTTATTTTTAATCTTTTGGTTAATTAAAATTTTTTTTTTGGCTGTCTCTCAAGGGGGATCAGCCACGTCTCACTACTGTGTTGGAGGAGGCCTTCTCTAGGTTCTCAGTAGCCGTAACGGCTCTCTCAATCCTGTGACCGTTTCCTCATAGCGGAAGGCCGAATCTGCCAGCTCCTCTCCACCATCTTTTACCTTCATGCACGGGACGGGACTCTAGCGCTTCATCACTCAGAGGATTGTATTCAAGCTTTGTGGGGAGGGATCAGAATGCCTCGAACTGAGCCTCAAAGAAAACGCCCCCGCGTCTCTGTGCTTCACACCGCTTTAGGTGTTGGCTGATGGTTCCCGTCTACATCTATTCTGTCAGTGTAGCAGTCTGCTTCTCTGTTTTAAAAGAAGAAAAAAATGACTCGGTTATTATTTAAATCAGTATTACGAGCTGTATTTTGGAACTTTTTTGCTTACAGTATGTGTGGGATCGGTTACTTCTGGTTTGCACTTTAGCAAATCCTTTTTGTCTTTTTAAGCACATCACATGTAGATTTCATGGTCTTTTCACCCTTTCGATCATTCATTTATTCTTTTTTTAGTGTAAGGGGGAATGTGTTATTGTGTTATTTTGAAATGACCAAATAACACTGTCTTTATTGTTGTACCTTTTAAGGCACACATTAATTGTGGTTAACTTTGGTCTGCAATGCAAAATCTATGACGACTGTGAAAGAAAGGGGTTCTCAATGCATTGAAAAAGTAAACAGATTATTTATCTATATCCATATGGTCCATCTTGAATCGTGTTTCACTTTCATCATTGTGGCGGCTGTTTTTTTCCCCCTTTATTACCTGTGAACGTATGCTGTAAGTTTTCATTTTAATGGTTTCTAAGCAAAGGGCACTTGATTTGTCTTGTCTTTTCCCCTGTATGTGACAGTTATGAGTTTCATTATAAAGAAATTATCTACAGTGCACCAGATGTGTTCAAATGTGCCTTCAACAGAGACACAATCAATCCATGTTCAGAAGACCCATAGACTGACAAACATATTATATTATTCCTCTTTTTTTTTGTCATTGTGCAGATCCTTTAGTGTTGGTTCTTTCTTGACTGGTCTGAATGCTAATATACTGTATTTTCTGGCATATTTGCAGTATATTAAAACGTCTGGGGTTTTGTTTGGCAGCATCATTTCAGTCCAAACAAGCAGTTTGCACTGATTCATTTTATGTTGATTGCAATAAATTTCATATTTACATTTATGGTACATCAATATCTGTTACAAGCAGCATGAAATAGTTTAAATAATGAATAGTTTAAGTAACTTTTCTATTCAGTTATAAAATTGGTCCAAATTCTTTCCGATATTGGATAGTGGAGTGGAAAGTATTCCTGAAAAGCACACCACGTCAATGCTTTTTTTTTTTTATGCAGACCAGCTATGACAAATTATTAAAAATAACAATGGATGATTCATTCTGTAGTTGTTTTGAAAGAAACAGGCTTTGTCTCACTGCAAAACATTCAGAAACTCATAACTGCTTTTACTCTGTTAACCTCTATCTTTTCAAAGTTGCACCATTTCTCTGATATAAAGACTGAGATACGGGGTACTTCTATTCTTTGTCTGTCGTATTTTGTGTCATTTGGAGTAATTAGGATTTTATTTCATCTCCTGAAGTACAATATTAAAGAATAGTTCACCGAAAAATGTCATTTAAAAACTGAATGACTGATTTTTCTCCTGCCGAGTACAAACAATCTATATATTTTGAAGAATATTTTAACTGATTTTGCCCATGCAGTAAAAGTCAGTGGGGTCCAAAGCAACACTGAAACCCATTGACTTTCATTCATGTGTTCTATAGAAGAAATAAATATCACACAGGTGTGGAACAACCTTGAAAGTGAATGACAGGAATTTTCCATTTTTAAACCACTTCCATCAGAAAATCTTATGTAGAAAAAGACACGAATTATCATTTAAAATTATTTTATTACTGCTCCCAGAATTATTGGAAGAAAACAGCCCTTGCACAATTGCACAATTAGACATCAAAATATTTTTCTTTTTTTTTTTCAGTTTTTTTGTCCAAAACAATCCTTTTACATAAATTGGCATGCAGACCAACAAGAATAATTACAAAATAAAACCATTATCTCATTTTGGTTTAGAAAAACAAACACAAAAAAGAAAAACATGTCAAGCCAGAAAAATAAACTTCTCATAAAAAAACATCCCATTGATACATTAAAAAAGGCAACGATTCCAGAAACATGAAAACCTACAAACGTTGTTTTTTTTTTTGTTTTTTTGGGGGTGGGGGGGTGGGGATGTTGGTCACCTCTGTATAATGTATGTAATGTAAAAAGAATACAAAACAGTACAAAGCACTTCGAATATTCACATACTGACTTACATTTGATATTGGCTTGTTATATAAATTGAATTCACATAAATAATGAGGCACAGAATGACCAAGTGAGGCATTGGCCTGTTATTGTCATGGCTGAAGAAGAGCCTCTTCGCTTTACACTCAACACGGGATATACGCCCTCATGCTGAACTGTGCTCCTCATTAAGTTCACACAATTTTTTCATACTGATATCTTGCCGTCCATACAGCTCCCAGCGTTTGGCTCAGCATTCCAATTCGTCATCCGTCTGGTCAACAATGTATTTACAGTCAACTTTGATTTCATCCGGAACTGAACTCTTGGCCCAAAGCAAGGTCAACTCTAACCAGCCTCAGCGTCTCAGCTGAAATCAGTAACACGGCCGTAGACTCAGTAGAGGCTGTTGGCATTGTCAAAAGGCAAAGTTTTCAGGCAAACCTTGAAGCAAAGATGCCCCCGTGTTTGGAATGTCGAATCAAAACAATCCTTCAAAAGCCATCCGGTTCTGTCCTCGCCGGTCTTATTTCTTAAGACACTGGTACATGAGTGCTCTGGGATTCAGCATGTAGCGCTCAGAGTTGAAGAACTTGAGATACTGAGGCATAGAGGACCTCGGGTCATGTACGACATACCTGGAGCCACGGCCATCGCTTCGGCAAGCTTCTGCTTCATTTCTTTAACCTCGTGGTCTTGTTTAAAAATTTTAACTGTAGGGAAAGACATTAAAACAGATATTAATATTGTGGCCCATACTGACAAGATAATATATTAATTTATTGATTTATATTATATGATTATACTAAAATTCTATACAGTTTTGTCTGTAACAGAAACATTAATGAAATGAACAATATTTGTATAGCATTTATTAACCTGAGTTCATTTCTAAATGTACTCATTTTCAGGGGCCAAGCATCAGCCCCAGAGAACCGCATGGTAAAATGTTGTGAAATTTGGGACACTGATTGAGGACAGTCCAAACGTTCACCACTGCAAACTTGGAATCTCTAACTCAATCTCCCTAGCACCAACAACTGTACAAAATGTTTTTATGTTTATAATTTTAAGGGCTAGAAACAAAATATGTTTTCCGCTATCCTTGGCATCAAGCCATAATTTCCCCCAAAAACTCCTTTCGTTTTTCAAACTCCTAGATGTTTTGTCCGATTTTCATGAAAATTTAATCAGATTTTTGATAAACGAAATTGTTCTCAAATAACGCGCAAACAATTTCGACGAAGAGCATACAAAATTGGATGCAAGGTTGTATCTCTGCAGCGCTTTAGCATATTCAGATCAAACTTGGTACATGTCATCACAAGTGTGATCTGAGGCAACATGCAGCATTTCCGCACAGCATCACCTACTGGTCCGGAGATACACTATTTTTTTTTTGCTTATAACTTCTAAAAGGTTTGCTCAAAAATCATTGGTCTCATTAGATTCTGTTCCTACAAGCCAAGTTGCATATCAGCCATTTTGGAGATAGGCCTATGTTATTTTGAATTTTGAAGTAAAATCCTGTATTTTTTGTAACGCATTAGCGTATCATTACGAAACTTGGTATGGGTCATCGCGGCGCATGCTTTGAACGAACATTGGCTTTGCCTTTCAGAGATGGTGAGGGATTTAAAATGTTGTAAATGCGATGCGCTAATAGCATTTTTTATTTACTTAACAGGTAAGGAATTTATTGAACAGATAAAAGTAGCTCAAACATTCACTGTTGTCATGCAGAGCTGAAGTACTGTACAACCAAAATATTTTACGAAAAATGCATGCAGTTTTTGTTTTTTAACCTCTAGATGGCCAAAAGTTACACAGTATGCCTTTACATATCCAAGGTTGACTGATGAATATGTTTAGAAGATCTCTAAAAACTGCCATTATGGCATTGATATATCATGTATTCTTAGAAACAGTAGTAGCATTGTGAATCTTGGATGGATAACTGGCATTATTTTAAATGTAATGAACCTTGTGCTATTTCGAGCTGTCTGCGTGCGTCCTCCCAGCGCAGAGAAGAGGTCTAGTTTGAGACGGGTTTCTGCACTCAGGTTGTACTCTAGATGATGAGCCTTGTCTTGCAAGGAGGACAGAGCTGAGAGCAAAGCGTCCGCTTCCTGCTCACTGCATCTGTTCCTCTGGAGGGTCTGGAGAGGAGCATGAGAATATCGCATAGATGAGACAGACACAGAACAGCACAGTATGTAATAATGGTGATATAAAAGATTAACAATTGAATCTCAGTTGTCTAGTTTCAAATAAACTTCCAGTGGAAAAGGCTGAAGTGTGTAATTGTTTTCTGATTTTAGACTATGCACTGAATTTGGTGAAAAACTTGCTGAAGTAGTACATTCAACGCAGATGATGAACGTGATTTCACCAAGTACAACATGTTCCAGGATTAACATTTTTGTTGATCCTGGAACAACATTCCAATCAACCAATCAGATTTGAGGGACAGTTTATGCCAAGTTTAGGTTTATGACCAGGATTAGGAGCTTTTACATCAGTGTTTTTTACCAATCATTTTCCTCTGAGTTTATAAGTAATAGGTAGGGTTAGGTTTAAGGGTAGGACAACATTTTCGTATACAAATGATGTTCCAGTATCAATAAAATAAGTCCGCCGTGCCATAAAAATGAAAGCCCCGCACAACAACCAGAGCAGCAGGACGTCTTCCGTCACTGGCGGTGCGGATCCAACCAGGAAAATGGCCCTAGAGGAACATTTAGTTCTCAGGAAACCTTCCCTGGTGGCTAGTTCCAGTAACTTAGTTTCTATAACTACCCTGTACGAAAGCCATTAATGTTGATCCAGGAACATGTCTAACTTGGCAAAATCACAGTGACTGCAGACATCCTACGTTCTGTAGAATGTTGTCCGCCAATTTTAAGCTCCAGTGTTATTATCAAGGGATAGTTTCCACTGGCTGCTTCCTTAATAATCTTTGTGAATGCAGTATGTTAATCAGGCAAATTTCTCCCACTGGACATAAATACTGGACATTTGTGCATTCAACTCATTTGATGTATGGGAAATATGCAAAATATGCAGAAGCAGAGAATTATAATGATTTTTGTCATTACTTTGGTTGCCACTTTTACATGTTTGTCTTCAGCTTAACTGTACGTTCACACTGCCGACTTGAGCGTCAAAGAAGGTAAAAGTACGGGGAAACTTGTTGAATGTTGACGCTTTGAATGCTTTGAACGCTCTGACGTTGCAGGGAGAACGTCACAACATGAAATGTAATTAACAGAAAAAAAAGCAATAGCCTACATTGAAGAAACCTTTTAATGACAGCATTTTCGGGAAAAAATAGTTAGCTATTATTATTATTATTTGCGGTCAAATCGGTGTCACCGTGAGCAAATTAATTGCATTCCCGCTATAAAATGAACATTCGTAAATATTTCAAATAAAAGTTGCGCTCATGCGGTCGCTATAAGCAAACAACGTCGTCATAAATAGGGCTGTCAAACTGATTAATTGCGATTAATCACATCCAAAATAAAAGTTTTTGTTTACATAAAATATTTCTTAAATACATACAAGCATGTGTGTCTGTGTGTCTCATTTAAATATATAATATAATTATTATATATAATTAGTGCACCCAAATATATTATCTAAACAAAAACTTTTATTTTGGATGTGATTAATCACAATTAATCATTTGACAGTCATAAATGATACGAAACCAGTAGGAAACACAGCAACGGCGATTATTAGCTTCTCTTTCATTTACTCGGAACTAATGTTTTTGTAGGAACGAAAATGTACGTTCATGTTTCTCCGGAATCAGCCAGCGTGAAGTACGTCTATATTCCGATTGGTTGCTGGCGTTTTGCCATGCGTTTTGCCTGCTGCTTGCCGTTGAACTGCAGATCATTACTATAAAGTTGAGCTTCTTTCAACTTTCTGACGCTCGAAAACACGGCGCCGATGGATTTGACGCTCCTTGCAGCTGAGAAAAGCCAGCTTCCATTGAAAATGAATGACTTCCGGCCACTTTGGAAGCTCAAGTCGGCGGCGGTGTGAACTTACGGTAAGAGGAGTAACGTTAGCTATATAGTGTTGTAGATCATACATTTTTGGATGGTCAGCTATTAAAACATAATATATATATATATATATATATATATATATATATATATATATATATATATATATATATATATATACATTCATTAGTTTACTTAACTAATTACAGAAAATATTGTGCATTTATTGTATGTATACATTCACATGTTACATACAGACATTTAGTTTAATAAATACCTTGCAGATTTGCATTACTGTTTTAATTCCAACACACACCATAAAATTGGAAATGCTTTCCAATTAAAGAGAAAAAACATTAAAAAGATTTAATTAAATTCATAATCCAAAAATTCTCAGGATGCACAATAGTTTCTGAAAGACGTGGTTTCTCTTGGCATGGTTTATACAACAGATGGCACTAACAGCATTTAAACTGGGCAAGAAACAAGAAATAATAATAATAAAAAAAACCCTGCTGAAAAAGTCCAGCACAAACCAGCATAAATTCCATGGTGGTCCAGGCTGGTTTCTGCTGGTTAGAGCTGGTATCTTGCTGGTCATGCAGGGAACCAGCAAACATCCCATGCTGTTCCCACTTCCCAGCATGCAAAACATACCTGATGCTGGTGACCAGCAATGCAGAATTTTTCAGCGGGGAAAAACACTCAATCAGCATTCCAAACCATAAAAAAAAAAAAAACGTACTGAACACCACAGAAAGCAAGCAACCGGATCCACATAACATGAAGAACACAGAAATATGAACCACAAATATCCATTACGTCACAACTATTCAATGCAGTATATGTAACTGAACAGATCTACGAACCACGTCCTTTACCTCCACTTCATTCTCTAGAGCTATCATTCGATTTTCTTTCTCCTGATATTCCAGCTGTAGTTGTTTGTACTCTGAGTCTAGATCTTTAGCTTTTTTCCTCAACATTTGAGTTTCACTGTGTTCTTGCCTACAGTGGATGGAAAAATACAACAATTTACAGGTTTATTTTTGCCATTGCTATTTTGAATTGAGGGTTCTTCTGCCAATTTTAACCATAATTGAAAATCAGGCCTTTTAGACCTTGTCTAAAAGACAATTTAAGCATCATTCAACATCACAGAAACATGATTAATTTGCATATAAATGCTTCTTGCACTGATGTTTTTATAAATACAATTACCTGTGTGATGCGCTCCGGAGTAACATTGTTGCTTCATCAAATTTTTGGGCTCTGACTTCTGCAGTTTGTTTTTCTACTGCAACTCGACCCTCTGTTTCCATTCTGATTTTCTTTTCCAGCAAGGAACAGTTTTGTTTGTCCTTCTGTCTGCATTTTGTGAGACACTGAATCCTGCACAGCAACGCACCAAAGAATTTAAAGGAACAGCGTTAGATTTGGTAAAGTTACACATACGCTTTCAATAAAAAAAGCATGAGCTTTCATATAGTTATCTTTGTGGCACATCATTCATTTTTAATGTATACACTGCTGTTCAAGCTACACTGTGTAACTCTTTTAGTTTATTCTTAGCTAAAAACACTTAGTTCTTTCAAAACTATATGTGCTCATTAATGCATATTTACTTCGTTCAAGTAATGAAGTATTCTCGTAAGTGTATAATATGCCATTGAAAATACATACGGGTAAGAGGTTCTAATGTCGGTCGCCATGTTGCCCCTCCATCTTGAAAGTACATTAGCCAAAGAGGGACACACCCGTTAATTCAAGCTTCGGCTTTCGCGTTTACGTTTGAGTTAACACTCATGGACGAGGTCGAACTGGAAGCCATGTTAATTTTGGACTTTATTGGCCACAATTTTGGACTTTATTGGCCAGGAGTTAAAACGAAATCGGAATTGAGAGGAACAAAGACTAATATTTACTAGATGGTCATATACCTTTTCACCACTAAATGGGGGTAAAAATCACACAGTGTAGCTTTAAAAGAAGTCTCATGCTCAGCAAGGCTACTTTCATTCGACCAAAAATACTGTAAAACAGTGATATTGTGAAATATTGTTACAATTTAAAATAATAATATTTTATCTGAATATATTTTTTTAAATGTAATTCATTCCTGTGATGGCAAAGCTGAATTTTCAGCATCATTACTCCAGTCTTCATTGTCACATGATCCTTTAGAAATCATTCTAATAAGCTGATTTGCTGCTCAGGAAGCATTTAATTTACTATCAATACTGAAACCGGGATTCATTTTCAAGGATTCTTTAAAAAAGAACAGCATTTATTTAAAAAAGTTTTTTTTAGACAACACAAGTTATATTTGTAACACTTTTTTTATTAAATTTATATTACTGGGACAAATATTTGGTGATTGCGATGGAAATGGCACCACCGTTGTGGGAAGGTTGTAAATGAATAATCTTCGCATGATAAATAATGAAATGCGTAATTTAGTCTTAGATTACCATAGTTTTTAAAAGTAAAATAAATAATATTTTTCTGATGATTTTTCGTAGTTTGTTTAAATTAATACAATCTACACATAAGTCATGAAAAAAAACGATTCACATTTGAATGTTATAACAAAAGAAACCCCATTTGTTTGATGTATAAACACAAATCAAGCAGTCAATCTTCAGTCGGTGTGACCGAACATCAACCAGAGCTCTAATGCCAAGACCAATAGAAAGAGATCAGAGGACTCACTTGTTCTGCAGCAGTTCATTTGCATGTCTGAGCAGAGAGACTTCAGGGCGCAGACTGTGTTCACTGTTGGTGAGATTACAAATGTGACTGCGCAGCTCCTGCTCACTCTGTCTGCTCGCCTGCAGTTCTCCCTTCAGCTTCCTCATTTCTTGTTCCAGCCTGTGGAACAGACAGATAGAGATCACTGTGTAAATATACTCAAAATCCATTAACCATCTGCAAACCTATGACTTTTGAGCTGAATCAAATGAAATAACACAAACATACCTCAACATCTGGTCAGCATGTGGGTTTGGAGGACTTGGTGAGCTGTTCAAGCACCTTTCGGCAGAGTCCCCTATGGAGTTGATGGCTTTGGGGGCTTTCTGCCTTTTCTCCCCTTTGCTATTAGGGATATTCACTGAACCTCGATGCACTTTAGGCAGGGAGCTCTTGGAGGGTCTTTGAGCTTTGCTGCTCTGGTCCTCCTGAGGTAGGTTTTCAGTCGTTTCTAACATGGACGTAGAGTCCAAATGGAGTTCACCTCCACGATGCTTGGGACCTGGAGTTTGCGGATTTGTGTCTCTTTCAGGTCTCGCAGGAAGTCTGTGGATTTGAAGGCAGTCTTCCATGTTTTGTTTGTCCTCTGAGGTGATGGCATCAGATGGACACTGCAGTAGCGTCGGCCTGGATTTGGCCACCTTATATTTGGGATCTGTGCAAAGATGCGTCAATTTGAATTAAATTATTTTTGATTACTAAAATTGAATCGCAAACTATGTCATCATTCATATCAAATAATATTCATACAGTGTTGGGAAGCTACTCTGAAACTGTAGTTTGACAAGCTACTCGTAAGTTAAAGTAGTTTAACTACAGTCAAGCTACCCGTTTAGAAAAGTAGTTAGCTACACTACAAGTTACTATCAAAAAGTAGCTAGCTACATTGAAACTACTTTAGCTTTTTTTGAACAATGTATACTATAAATAACTGAATAAGTGTCTGAGGAATGTTTTAAGTCAAATATTTAGTGTTTAAAACAAGGCAATTACGATTTCAAAGAGTATATGTCAAATACACTCAAATATCTCTGACTGTTTGTCAAAATTGCAACAAATAGCCTACAACATTGCAAGAACGAAATATACATCCAATGTAAATTGCATGTAGAACATTTTCTCAAAAATACTGATTGAACTTGGACAAATGAGGCCATGGGTAATTAACGTTAGCTGTCTCTCTTATCCTCCAAATCTGCCGTCACGTCGACTTCTGTACGTCAGTGAACCGTTAGCCGCAAGATGCGTGATTAAACAACAGGTGGCGGTAAGGGTAATGGCAAAAAAATTAATTTGTAATCTAACAAGAAGAAGAATATCCTAGCATCGCGTGATCGCGCTGATTCGCGCAGGTTCGACAATTTAGCAATGTAGCTTTTGCTCGCGCTACACCACTACTTGCTGCAAAAAGTAGTTAGTTACTGGAAAAGCTACACTGTTTAAAAAGCAACTGAGCTACTGCCAAGCTACTGAAAAATTTAGTTGACCTGAAAGCATGGATTTTGTTATTATAAATCATTCTAAAAGGGATTTGAGTGATATTGGTTCTTTGTGCCGTTATCGTTATGTTGTGGTGTGGAGTGTGTGTACTCCTTGGTGTGAACAGGCCTGTATTGTTTCTAAACCCCCTGAAAAGCCTCGATTGTAGTCTTGAGTTTTGTTCTGTGAATGTACATGTCACGCATGTATCATATATGTGTCTTGTTTTACTATATAATTTAAATAATTAAATAGACGAGGCCTGGTTGAGTTGCGTTATAATGTGTTGAAACACATGGTTATAAAGGGGAGTGACTTTTCCAAAACACAATCAAAGTGGTTGACCAATCACAATGCACTGGCCCAGCTGACCAATCAGAGCAGATTATGATGCAAAATATAGGGAAAATGTTTTTTTTTTTTTTTTTTTTTTTTTTACATTTGAGCATGAAAACATATTCTAGTAAACCCTAAAAACAATATTTAGATTTTTTTTTTTACATTTTTGAAAAACGTTTGGAAATATGTCTCTTATATGGTATCGTTAAAGCTACACTGTGTGATTTTTACCCCCATCTAGCGGTGAAAGGGTATATGACCATCCAGTGAATATTAGTTTCTGTTCCTCTCAATTCCAATTTTGTTTTAACTCCTACGGTGGCCAATGTAGTCCAAGATTAACATGGCTTCCAGTCCGAACCTCGTCCATAAGTGTTAACTCAAACGTAAAGGCGAAGGCTCTTGAATTAACGGGTATGTCCCTCTTTGGCTAATGTACTTTCAAGATGGAGGGGCAACATGGCGACCGACATTAGAACCCCTTACCTGTATGTATTTTCAATGGCATATTATACACTCACGAGAATACTTTATTACTTGAACGAAGTAAATATGCATTAATGAGCACATATATTTGTTAAAGAACTAAGTGTTTTTAGCTAAGAATAAAATATAAGAGTTACACAGTGTAGCTTTAAAGAAATTTCACGTACCTTCCAACACCAATTTTGGGTACAGGTGCATATAAGGAGGTAGGGATTGTTGCAGGAGATCCATGTGGAGGACACTGTCACTCTGAACAGATTTCTGTGTACGCAGCTTAAACATACTGGAGAAGTAGCAGGTTGCATCAAATCCCATATACACTAGTGGATAACCAATGCTGGAAGAAATAATTATTGTACAGTATGAAACACCGCTGGTAAAGTCGTTGTTCATTTAAAACTCCAAATTACATAGACAGTTAGGACCTACCAGTGTGCAGCAAATAAATGGGACAGATTTGCATGAGGGCTTTTCAGATCCCTTAACCGTAGAGAGGCCTCCATATACACTAAGAGTATCCATAATGTCACAGTTGACATACAGATGCCCTTCTCTGCAAGTAAGTAGGTAAGTAAATACATAAATAAGTTTATAGACAGTCTGTAATACGTTCAGGTGCAACACTGTAAACAATAATTATCACAATAATTGTCTTTCGTCAAGTCAATTTATGTGGTTCATATAACATAATATTTGAATTTCTGTTAATTAATTTCAATAAACTTAGGCAACCAGATTACTTACTTTTTAAATTTAAACCAACAATAATTTATGTGAGTATTAATGAAATAGGCAACTTCATTAGAAACGTTTAAGGCTTACCTGTATGCCACATATAGTTGAGTAAGACATATGTGCTGGCTGCAAAAAACAACCAGTGTAAGGGTACAAAAATTAAACAGAATAAGTCCAGGGTAAATGCTGCACACACAAAAACCACACAGATGGCCTGTAAAAGAAAAGCAGAGGTTAGTTTCTTTAAGTCTGTTTTTATGTCATTTGAAATGCACAAATGCAGCAGAAGATAAAATTGATGTCATATATTAAAAATAGAACAAGAAAAAAATATATATTTTTAACCATAGACCAGGTTTTGTTATTATTCTAAAAGTAAACAATACAACTGCATGCTGCCTACCAGCCCATGACAGTGGAAGGTGGTGTAGACGGTCCCTAGAAAAAGCCAGCAAGGCCACAGGTACTCCAGTCTGAACTCCAGAACAAAGTCAGCTAACAGCACCAGCATCCAGACAATCATAAACTTCAGAACAGAGTAGGCGCTGAAAACAGGACATAGAATTACAATTTTAGGGAATTTTAAGGATCATAATTGTACAGTGTTATTTGAGTTATTGAGCAATAACAGACAATTTGTCTATGTGAATTCTTTTTATTTATACAAAAAATAAATATGACGTTTAACTAAAGTCAAAACAGAAGTCAGAATACGCGTTCCACAGAAACGCGTGCTCTTGTTTATACTTTTTATTTTCGCTTCCTACAGACTCAAAAACAAGCAATCCTGTTCTGCATTTCAAAAGAAATATTAGCCAGAATATACGTTAGATGATAAGGCCCAGAAAGTGAGTTCTTGGAAACGTTACAATCCATGTTTTGGTCGCACAGTCTATTGTGCTCCATTCCTTTGTTCGGGCTTTCTGCTCTCCACATCCTTTTGTGTTTGGTAACCATGGCAACATTTCATCTTCTGCATCAGCACCTAAACGTCGAATCTACAGTGTTGCCATATCTATTTAAAGAACAAGGAACCGCTTCAGGAGAAATCTGCGCACGTTCATTTCACTAAAGCGTAGCTATAAACACAGGAGGCTAGTGTCCAGATGACTTACATATAGGCTATAGAAGAAGAGACTGGGTCAGTTCAGACTACACTGTTGTGTGTTAACCTCACTAGCAACGATAGTCTCAAATCAGCAAACCTGATCGAATAGCCTAAAACCAGCGCACCCAACAACTTATGAACACAGCTCTATTCATTTATAAATATGCATAATTAACGGAATATTATACCGCTCAGAAACAAAATAATATCTGAGAAAAAAAATGCATCACATAGACGACATTCCTGCGCGCATTGTCTGTCAGAGGCCCTTGTCAGTTTGTCTGTGTTTTCAGACATCGTATTGTCATGAAGAAATAACAAGACTACTTGGATGACACTGCATCAAACAACATTATAACTAGGCTAATTAATATCCCAGCTTGAAATAAATGAAATACATAACATTTTTTAATATGCAATGCTACGTTTAAGTGGCGGATATTTTTATTTATTTAAATATTTTGTTAGCAGCGTGGCCCGCTGCACTGTTTCCACAAGAAATATAGATTCGGCCCCGCGTTCATCCATTAAATCACAGCGAGCTTTCGCTCTGACTTAAACCCCGATTTCTTATCATAACAGCAGATGCTGTTTGTTTGTTGTTTGCGTCAATCCGTTGAGCGCGCTATGAATAGCCAAGCGCGAGCCATTCAGGTGAAGACGAATAAGAGCAATAACAAAACAACAAAGCAGCGCGAGCGCTGTCATACCTTTCGGAAATCTTCTCTGTGAGCTTAATCTTTTTCATTTTCCGTAGCCTGCCTATATCCATGTAGCGTTTCTTCATATTATGGCTTCTGGTCCTGCTGGCTATTTAGTCCATTAAACAGGTAATTGTAGTAAGACTGGAGGTCTCATTTACAGTAACCTGAGCAGAAGCGCTTTGTGCGTGAGTGAGTGGAGGTGGATGTGCGCACGCTCGAGAACTTCACACAGAACCGAGCGCCACAACTGCGCTGTCTGGAGAACAAGGGCTCACAAATGCGTAGAAAATACAGTGTGTGACTAACACAGATGCGGTATGAACGCGTAAACATTTAAAGTGACCAAAATCAACATCGTTTATTTAATATTTATTTTTTAAAGGTTGTTATGGAGGCTATCAAATTCATAATACTTTAAGTAGGCTACCATTTGAAATAATAAACAACTACAGATTTACTATTTGCTCTGATTGGACTCAGAATAGATAAATAGATAGACAGACAGACAGAAGATAGATAGGCAGACAAATAGACAGACAAAAAGAAACAGAAAGAAAGATAAATGGACACAGACAGACAAGCAGACAGACAGACAGATCGATCAATCGAGATCTGATAACAATGTAAAAGTATACCTTGAAATGCAGTGTAAGTCAGTTTGGATAAAAGCATCTGCCAAATGCATAAATGTAAATAGACAGACAGATAGACATATAGATAAGACAATTGGATATACAGACAAACAGGCAGATAGACAAAGACAGACAGGAAAAGCCCTTCATAGGGTTATTAAGACAGCTTAGAAAATAATTGGCACACAACTATCAGCAGCTGATGACGTCTATTACATAGGCAAAGTGACCGCAGTCACTTTTCTCTTTTCTTCCCTCTGGCAAACAGCTCAGAACCATATTCTAAACAAGCAGCACTAAATTCTGGAATAGTTTCTACCCCAATGCCATAAGACTGCTCTACATCTCAACAAATGTTTAAATAACACTAATGTTTATTACTTTTAGGTAAGAATACTGGACACTTCATAATGTAAAAAATGTCACTTTATTGTCTTCTTGCCAAGCAATTATTTTGTAATTTCTGTTTGTATAGCAGAGATTTGGTGTATTTTGTCTGTTTGTGGAGTACCATTCAAGCATTTTTTTTTCAGATAGATGATGGATCTTTTTTTACACAGATTATTTATGAAACAGTTAGATAGATGTACAGACAGCCAGCTGTTAGGTACCTGATAACAAAATAATCTGAATCTAACACTGCAAAGCTTTTGGTCTAACCGAAATAACACTTCCTCTTATTTCCACACAAAGGTCTTAGTTGGAAACAAAAATAAAGGAAATAGCAACTTATTGTGGTGTCGTACAGTTAGCCAGTGAGTATAAAATTTTAGGTAAACTCCTAGGTTATTCCAAGAGTTTACTGCACCACTTTCCCTTCCTCAGCCAAAAACAATAAGTACATTTTGTATATGTAATGCCATTGACTTTCTGATTTGGCTGTTTTTTTTTTTTTTTAATATATATTGATAATTAATTAAATATTTATTTTTTATTGATGCTTGTATTATGAATGTTTATTCAACCATCTGCTTTCAGTAGTACAATGTACTTTTTAAACCATTTTTAAAATATAGAAAAAAAAATGATATACAAACAGTTGTTTCTCTCTGCAGCCAGTGCCATTTTCAACTCAGAACAATTCATTAATAATACATTGAGAACACAGCGAAGATTCAATAAACTGTCGTTGAAACATGGGAAACTTAAAGCACATAATAATAATAATTCTATCAGAAGAAGAAATTATGCCACACAGTCAAATTAAACCAAGGAGAATAGGCATCATTCTAGTGGGCAGTCATCTATATATTTCAGTTGCATCTGTGTTTGTGCAATTGTGCAGGAAGAATCTCCACATCCATCTGCTCTCACAGACTGTAGGATCTGCTGTCAGATTCAGGCGTTTATTTCTGGGTGATAGGAAATGAATTCTGGTCCATCAGTTCTCCAACTCGCTCCTGGAGAATCTGCACAACTTCAGCTAGGATGAAAACATGCGTGTCATCCAAATCCTGGATGATGAATTTCTTCCCCAACGCTGACGTCTCGTCCAGATATAGAAGAAACTGCTTCATAGCTGGGTCACTGTTTCATATTTTAAAAGAAGAACCACAAATGAAGGTGCAATTACTCTTGACTTTTATTTTAAAGGTGCACTCAGAATGTTTTAGATTCTAGATAAGATGAGTCAAGGATGTAAGTTGCCACATGCAAAAGCAAATTTCTTTCAGTTACAGATGACACCTAAGTAATACTATAACGTTAGTCACTGTCTTCTAATTATTTATACGGTCAACATGAAATAGGACTACATTATTTCAAACATATATAACTATTTTATATTTTTAAAGTCACTTTTTTTAAATGTGAGAATTTACTGTATGCACCTTTTAAATCGTTTTGTGATCTGTAAAACTTACCATTCAACGAGAACTCCTTTTAAGACGTTAACCATTTTTGACGGGATGTGATAACACTGCTGTTCCTTCAGTTAAGCGTCTGTTTCTATCTGAGGACAAAAGGCAAAGTTGTTTTGAACATCAGAAAGAAAAAAATAGCAGTACATCATGAATGTTTGTAATCGTTACAAACGCTTGACATACTGTGCGTCTCTCCAAACGCATAGGCCAATCTTGTGAGTTTACGAACCAATATGTTCAAGAAAATAACAAAATGACACCAGCGAATGTCTAATATGGACGGGCTTTGATGACACAGTCGTGTTCCTCTATGCACTGACTAGCATTCGGTTTGTGAGCTTTACTGCCCCTTGCTGGCCAGGAGAACAGTTCTGCTCCACACACTGAGAAGAAAAAGCTGCTCATAAAAATTGATATAATCCCTTTCAGTGTTGAAATAGTAATTCAGAAATACCCATTCAGTGTAAAAGCGTAGTAAACTTATATGATTTAAGAATACAAAGTTAGGATACACAGCTTTATTCAGTGTGATAAAATTTCACAATTATTGTGTGTGCACGGTCACCATCAAAATCAAAGTAATACGGTCTCAATGCAACTACTACAATTAATACATTAGTACAAAAATACTGGGAAATTACAGCCAAGATCACGACCAACCTGTAACTGGAGGTAGGGATACAAAGAAGGCAGGTGAGTTAAGAAAATAAGGCTAGTTTTTAGTCTATGTTATTAAATATATGTATTTTTCTTCCAGGAATAAAACAGACTTTCTATAAATGATTTTAAAATGTGACGTGATATAGTAAACAAACTTAATCCTCATTTCTTTTTCTTATAGCTTCTCGCTTAAAATAATTGAGGCAAAATACAGTACAAGGCAATGGTGAAGAGGGCAAAACATGAAAAGGTAAACCCAGATGTTTTGACAAAGCCTATTCATATTGGCAATAATTTAAAAATAAAACTGAAAGGTCAGTGGTGTTTCCATTTCACAAATAAATGGACACGAAAATGGTTAGGATCATGAAAAAAAGTTTAGTTGCAATTTTAGTACTTCCTTTCAGTCAGAGTCCAAGAGCATCCTGAATAAATTGTAAAGTGCGTTTATAGAGAAAAGTGTCCTTTCTTTCTGGCTTGCAGATGTTGAGGTGATCCACATCCACCTGGATGAGGTCCCCAAAACCCAGATCTGAATTAGAAAATAAGAATTTGGAGATGTCAGATACCTAAAACCTGACAATTATTTAAGAATGATGATGAGAAAGAACTGCTGCTGCTTGTTGTTGAATTGCTCTGACCTACCTGCCGACTGGAGAGGAACTACCAAAATGTTGAGCATTGGCCCAATGGATGTAGGCAACGTTTCTGCAAAGCTAAGGACCTTGTACTCTTGATCCTTTGCAATGCTCCGAAAATTTTCATGTAAGTCCCGCAAAGCTGGAGAGTCTGAGTAGAAATAGATGAAAAGAAAAATAATGTGTAACTGAGACGTATTGTAGGATCTTAAAGGGATAGTTCACTTTGAAATACATTTTTGGTATGTTTTAGCTTACCTCAAGGGCATCCAAGATGTAGGTGTCTTTGTTTCTGCAGTGTTTTCAATTTTGATATTTTTAGGTAAAACCGTTCATGTCTGTCAGTCATATAATGCAGGTCTATGGTCACCACCTCAAAGATCATGCACAGAGAAGTCCAAATTAAACATGATTTAATGACTCGTAAATGTAAGTACACATTGATGGCCTAAGACAAGAAACGAGCGGTTTGTGGAGAAAACGAACAGTATTTATATAATTTTTCCATCGTTACCACAGTCACGTCCAAGTGATCTGTGGGCGCGGGCGCTTTGTGGCTGTGGTAACAAGAGGTAAAAACGATATGAACACTGTTCGTTTTCTCACACAAACTGCTCGTTTCTTACTCTTAGGCCATCAATGTGTACTGACATTGACGAGTCAATAAATCATGTTTAATTTGGACTTCTCTGTGCATGCTCTTTGAGGTGGTGACCATTGACCTCCATTATATGACTGATAGACACGAACGGTTTGACCTAAAAATATCAAAATTGAAACTACTGCGGAAACAAAGACACCTACATCTTGGATGCCCTTGAGGTAAGCTAAAACATACCAAAAATTAATTTCAAAGTGAACTATCCACTTTCAGGATGAATTAAAGAGACAGTAAGCAATTTCTGAGAAACGCTGTTGAAAGTAGATCGGATCGAGAACCACAACACACTTGAAGCCAATCAGCAGTAGGGGACGTGTTCATTCATGATGGGGGAGGAGAGAGGGAGATTTGAAGAAAGACTGTATAAAGAGATATGCCTGAGAGACATTACAAAATAGAAAAGGTCAGAGGAATATCACTGGAAAAAGAAGAGTTATGATCAGGCAAGAGCTTTAGGAACCAAGTTAATATAAGAAAAGCTATCCAGCGTTGGTGAAATCCTGAAACCTGACACAGAAGTTGCAATATTTCTGCTCCATAAGTGAGTAACATTTCTTTTGCTGTTTTACAGATCCAAGATGCAGTTGTTGTAATGTTGGCTATAGTAATAGGACAGTTTTGAGTGTTATTGTCTTGTCTGGAACTGGTGTGCTATTGGTGACTGAACAACCAACTCATGCTTGGATATCTTGGATGTTAGAATTTTTTTTAGTTGTTTGTTCATCTTATCTACTTTATTTTTTGAGAAGCATTATTTTGCTTCAGCAATGAAGAAACAATGTGTCTGTCTGGGTTAATTTCAAATATCAACTGTTTCTCAGAAATCGTGCTAACTGCACATTTGACATTATATTAAAATTCAGAGAACAAAAATAAATCACATCATACCTCTACATAGTTCTTTTACTTCAATGGAAGGAAACAGGAGGTATCGGACATTTACAGAATACCCAGCCATGAATGTGCCGTGATGAGGAACACTGTAGAACAAAATTCCCTTCGTGTTCTTGAACAGTGCACTAAGATCAGGATCTTTTGAGGCATCTAAGAGGATCTTTTTCACAAGTAAACCTATGAATCAAATTATGATACAGTTAATCAACAGACCCCATACTACAAATGGGAAAATCAAAATCAAAGACCACAATAAGAGAGAGCGGCAACAGCCCTGGTAAGATCATTTAGTTTCTTTACTTTTAATGAAGATGATTGTGTGTTAAGCATCTGCGACATCTTTTTACTTTGATTTGCGATAGTTTGCTCGTTGGCTTGATGAATAGATGTCCAGCTTCTCATCTGCTGTAAAGCGTGTTGCAGTAGTAATACTTTTGACTGAGATTTATTGGTTCTGTAGGAGCCTGTGTGATGGTATATTCATGGCCCCTTTGTTAATTTCTTGATTTTATGCACAAGTAATTGCTGGCACATGACGAAATTGAATTTTTCCGTACTGAGACAAGTTTGGTTTGTGGCTGCAGACAAGGATGTCCATTGTCGCCCTTGCTGTTTGCTATCAGCATCGAACCCCTTGCTCAACTCATTACGGAAGAGTTAAAGGGAATTAAGGCAATTAAGGGAATTGTAATTGGAGGTGAGGAAAATAAGTTGTCGTAAAATGCAGATGATGTCCAACTTTTCCAAACAGAACCTGAGACAACAATTCCATAAAAGCTAATTCTCAAGTATGGGTACTACTCTGGGTATAAAGTGAATATGGATAAAATTGAGACTATATATGTTAATGGTCAAATTTCAAAACAAATCCAAGTTGGTTTGGATTTATAAAAGGAGGTTCAAATGGCCTAAGAATGGGGTTAAATACTTTACTTTATTCCCTCCTCTTTGGACCAGTTATACGACACAAACTATAAAAAAGTGATAAAAAATATTAGTGAAGCTTTAAAACGTTGGATAGCTTATCCTCTCTCCTGATTGGCCGTGTTGAATCTATTCACTGTATTTACTTGTGCCCGTAGCAAGAAACATGTCGAGTTTGAAATCCATCGAATTACCAGTTTGTGAGATTTGCGAATAACAGACACACAGACGTTCCCGTAATTTTTTTATTTTGTAAAAAGCTATTCTATCACTAATAAATGTCACAGGAAGATTTGCAAGTTACTCTCATATTCAGGTGCTGGTTATTGTAAGACCCACCATGGACTAACCTCCCATACTGTGGGCTACCCAGACCACAGGCCTGTCCCCTACACCTGCATCCTTCAACTTCCTCAGCAGTTCCTGACTCCTGTAGGCCAAGGACTTCCTGTATAGCACAAAAAGTAAAACTAAAAAAACCTAAACCAAGATTGACATCATGTGTGCTACATTGAGTTAATCAGATAATGTATTGCTGTAGATCATTGAATATTCACACCATGACTGTCTACCTTTGGTTTTCAGCAGGACACTTAGCCTTCCAGTCACTTAAATGGGTATCATACTCCACAGACAGGATCCTGAGGTTTGGACAGTCTTCAGCCAACCAAGACTGTGTAAAATACAAAGTAAGATTCGAATTCCTGACATTGGACTTTGGTCTGGCTTTTATAATACCTCTGAAGCTCTGTAATCACCTTCATTTATAAAGCGCTTTTAACAGTGTGCCATTATACTGCAAATAGTATTTTGGTAACTGAGATTTTACCCATATGTTTCTTCAAGAAAATATCTGACCTTGGGCCAGCATTCAGTGTAATCCTCTCGAACCCCTTCCACCTTGTCATCATCCGTCACGTCACGGTCCTTTTGACGCCATGTTTTAAAAGCTGCTCCCCAAGAGGCCGTGCACAAAGAGAACATCAGCTTTGATTGGCTGGCTGAATAAATAGGAAAACATATATTAGTAAAAAAATCATCTACACTACCGATTTTTTTTTTTTTTTTTTTTTTTAAAGAAATTATAACTTTTATTTTTATTCAGCAATTATGTATTCAATTAAAGCTGCCGTCGGCAACTATGGCTGATTTGAGTGGACTTTGGCAACATTTTGAATGTTTACAACTCATATGGCCCTCCCCCACTATCAACGAAAACCCTCCCACAGAGTTCGTGCTCGAGTGCGTGCGCACCAGGTTTTCTGTGAACGTGACCGTCTCATCAGCATTCATCAACACCATGGATTATTTGGAGGTATTCTGCCCTGGCTAATCTACCAATATCTTGCAATTGCTAACGTCATTTGTACTCTAAATGAGCTTACTTGGTTTGTTAGTGTTCCGCCATCACTCTTCCTTACTGCGCGAACTTCAGGCGTGTGCATGTGATTGTAACGTGCGCGAGGGGTGGCGTGTGCCCGATCTGTGATTGACAGTCAGATCTCACACCCCCTGGGCTGATTGGACACAGTTAACAGGGAGCGCTGGATTTTTGCAAAACAAATAACACGCTCCAGATGGTGTTAGAAGCTCTGTTTTTTTCTAAAACCACTTTATTTATGTTGTTCTGTCGGATTATAGTGTCAATTTCACTGAATATGATAAAAAAAATGTTGCCGACGGCAGCTTTAATCGTGACCGTAAAGACTTTTAGAATGATACAGGAGAATTATATTTTAAATAAATGCAGTTGTTTAGAACTTTTCAACATTGATAATAAGAAATGTTTCTTGAGCACTAAACCAGCACATTAGAATGATTTCTGAGAAACCATGCAACACGCTTGGCCATCACAGGAATAAAGTACATTTTAAAATATATTAAAACAGAAAATAGTTATTTAAATTGTATTAATTGTACTTTTTATTGTATTATTGATCAAACAAGTGCTGCCTTGGTGAGAATGAGGCAGTCCAAATAAGCTAGCATGCTTACTTTGTGCGGCACTGTGGGTGCAAAATGTAAACACCATCCTGGTACTTCTGCTTTACTGCATCTCTGTCCAAATTGGCTAAAGCGCGGCAGCATAAGATGCCTGCATGATGTGTGGTGACTGAATCATCTTAGCCAGGACAGACATCCAACCTCAAGGACAACCACAAAACAAAATAAATACTCTATTCAACATTAAATCTAACTCATAAATCAGTAATACTGAAATACGAGGCTAACCTGACTGCACTATGGCTGTGTGCCGCACTCTCATTCAGGGCGAGATTTCCAATAATTCGCACAATGTTGCACTGAATTTTCGGAGAGTCTCTGCGAAGCTGGTAGACTCTTTGCAAGAGCTGCAGTCCTCCATTAGCAACAATGTGGTCACAATGACTGCGGACCTGTGAACAAAGAAAAATCCAATTGGAAATTTATGTTTATTAAAACAAACAATGATTTGTTCGAGTCAAATTGGGCCTAAAGGGGTCCTATTATTCCTTTTTACAAAGTTCTTGATTTTGTTTTTGGGGTGTACTAGAATATATTTTCATACTTGATTATTCAAAAAAGTTTTCTGCCCAGTCTGGCCCCCGAAGACGCTGATGTCGATGAAGCCCTCACGTGTTTGGGAAATGTCCCACCCCTCCCATAGCTATACATTTAGCTATGATACAGGACACATGGGACATTTTATTCACAAAATACAACAAATAGTACGGTAATGTTAAATCTTACTTGTGAAAAGTAATTCCCGAGAGTTAGTCCGCGATTTGAGTGGGAATAGGAATACGCAGTGTCTCTTTGACAACAAAAACACTAGCTGTGTCCCAAATGACACACTATACACTATTCACTTATACACTATGTAATTGTAATTATGCACTATGTACTCAACCGTGTAGTGTATAAACTTTATACGTTTATTTTGTCTTTCAGACATCGGAGTCTGATAGCCTCTCCCCCTCCGCTACGTAATTAAAGCCACGACAGTTGAGTGCAAGAAGTGTCCAACGTTTAAATAAGTGCATCATCCGGGTACTTAAAGTGCACTTTTTTATTATTTTTCAGAGTGAAAAGACTCGCACTATTTATACTACAAAATAGCATAGAATAAGTGCACAAGTACGCGATTTGGGATGCACCTACTTTATTTCGTGGGTGGGGAATTATTTAAATGAGTAACATTGTGACTTCATAAGATCCGGAAAAACATGGTCTAGTCCAAACGAGCCATTCGTTATAGTTGCATTCGTCTGTCGTTATAAAAAGTGGATTCTGTTAAATAAAATATCTCCCTGTGGAGTAGACTTTGTAACCTTGCAGATCTTTTATATGTTTAAACAGCAACATTACACACTAACTAAAGTTGAAAAAGTGGAAAAGCATTATAGGAACATTTAAACTTATTTAAACTGAAGGTACACATCCAGAATATCTACAAAAGATCACTCATCATACACAAGCATCCTGTTTTCTTTGATTATCGGCTACTTCCTTGTTGCAATATACATGTCATTTAACAGAGTTTGTAAATCTTCACCTTTGAGTGCTGGACCAGGGCCTGCAGGCAGAATGTCTCCACCTTCTCAGAGGGGGTAGAAGTGAGACTTTGGGCATAGGGCAACCCATTTCCTCCAAAACACCACAACCCTCCCTATAACCACAAACATGCACAGCTAATGGATTGTCTCTTTTTTTCTGGAAATAATTTTGACCAAATAGAGTGCAACAGTGCTTGCTCACTTTTTCAGCACACTTGGTTCTGGAAGTGTTTTTCCCATTCATATTTCCCATGGCGATTTAAAAATCAATACGAATTTTAAGCAATGAACCAAATCTACAGCTATGAAGTGAATCACAACATTATAAACTTTGATTTAAAGTAAAAAAAAAAATTAGAAAATTGAACAAATAGACTAAGATTCGAGACGGTGTTTAGTCAGGGAAAGAACTACAATTCCATGAAACATTGTAAACAACTTAATTGAAATAAAAAGATGTACTTAAAGATGCTCATTAAATAATATATTTCAATGTTCATTGCAAAATATGCACATTTATACAAATATTTAAGTAGTTTGAGAGTGTAGGGTGATTGACTATTACATTCACAGTGTTTCATGGGAGTGTCCGGCCGTTTTTGATTTTCGTATTGGTTTATCACGTGGAATTCCACTGTTAAACAATTACAGTATGTAAGACATTAGTTGCCATATACAGCAATATCAATGAACAACCTTGTAGCTCAAAAAAAGTTGATAAAATATTGTTAAAAATCAGTTCCCCTACTGAGAAAATGAATGGGATCTTTATTTGCAGATGCTGGCTGTTGCACTCTATAGCTTGTGTGTGTTTCTGTCTCACCCGTTGAGAGGCTAGTGATTGGCTGCTCTCTCGAAGTGCCAGGGAAGTAAAGTACTGCACACACTGATCGCACCTCCGACTGGGGCAGAGATCCCAGTAACTGTCTAAGTTCCTCTTCTATTGATATATCCTATACATGCACAAAACATTAGCACTAATAGCTGACATCAAACAGCAGTTCAATGCGGCTTTTGTCTGAATGAATGCTACCCACATCATCAGTGTGTGGCAGTAGAGGAGGAGGGAGAAAGAACCGCAGGTCCACATTAGGTGTGCGGGCGAGAGCCACAGATGTGCGCTGATCTACCACCTGTGCTGCAGTCCGGTATTGATAATCTGTGATGAATAAGACAAAAGATCAATCAGAGCTCACAGACTATATAGTGATGTGTTTTCTCTGGTGGCAGAAAATAGTAGAAATTATTTTTTTTTTTCAGCAAGAACATTAATGGCAATAAATCTTGACATTTTCTAATCATGTGATTGAAGTGCTGCTGTCTCTCACCCTGCCAGTGATGATTTTGTGCCAGTTCCTGCACAGCCTGCTGTCTCACAGCCCGGTCAGCAGAGAAGGTTCTTTTCAGCAGCATCCATAGCGCACATTCATTAGGATCTGCGTCGAGATGACTGAGACGCTCTAATTAAAAAAATAAACACATGCTCATTTCACATAACTACAAATACAATGACACGCTGAGAAATTATGTTAAAATCATGATTTAATATTAAATTAATGATTTTAGCAAAAGTCAAATGGAAACAGATGCCTTCAGTTAAACATAGAGTACAGTAAAGTTGTCTATCAGTCTACTATTCGACTACTATGGCACACTTTGCTAAACTGTTTTGGGCTAAACATATACTACCATTCAAAAGTTTAGGGTCAATAATATACTTTTTTTTTATTAAGGCAGCATTCATTTTATACAAATCATGTGTATTACTTTTACTACTTAAAATGACTGTTTTCTATTTTAATACATCTTTAAATGCAATGTATTCCTGTGATGGCAAAGCTGTATTTTCAGCATCATTACTCCAGACTTCAGTGTCACATGATCCTTCAGAAATCAGTCTAATGTGCTGATTTGGTGCTAAAGAAACTTATTATAAACAAGTATTATGAAGCAATTGTGTTGCTTAATATTATTTGGAAATTTTTGCATTAAAATAGCATTAATGTGAAATGGAAATATTTTGTAACAAACGTATTTACTGGTATTTTTTTAATCAATTTAATGCAAATCATACTTGCTAAATAATGGTAATTATTTCTTTAAAAAATCTTACTGATCCTAAACTTTTGAACAGTAGTGTATATTATAAACTACCCTTCAGTCTCAAACCTGATGCCAAGTATGCTGTGATAAAAAAATAAAAAAATAACGTTAAAGCAGTGTATTAGATTCCACATTATGCAAAAGAACAGAGATACTGGTCCCATTTAGAACAGAACAATGTCAATTCCTCTCAGTGTAATTAATTAAACATATTTTAAAAGCATTAACAGGCTACATGACTTGTCATTGCCATCAAACAGAGATGAAACTACTCACCGTCCAGTGGGTGACGAAGAACTCTTGATGTAATTTCAAGAAACTTTCTAGCTGCTTTATGAAGCTCCTTCCTGGTCTTGATAGTGAGGCCTGAAAAATTAAGGGCAATTAATGCATTTCAACAGGTAAATCAACTGTTATACAGGAATGGCCTGTTCATGTCTAGTTGTACAAAATATAGCACAATACATTTATATTATACAATCAAATTTTTTTTATCTAATTGGAGACTATATGATGCCCCAGCAAAAACTGAATTTATGTACCGTCTACATAAATGCTGGTCTGTTGTGTTGACTACTACTTTGAAAAGAAAGCTTGAACTGTTGTGTAATGATGTAATGTGTGTGAGAACGGAGGTGGAGGAGTAAAAAAAAGAGGGATGAAGTTCGCTACTCGGGTCTTGGGTGCTTTATTGTTTTATAACTCCAGAAAAATACCACAAATTGTTCACTAGCAATACTTTCTCAGCAAATCAGGACCACTGAGGCACATTCGTTTGCAGTAGTGGTGTAGTATTTCCTCATTTGCAAGTTGCTTTTGAGGAATAAATGTAAATGCAAATTAATCTTTCAGCTCACTGATAAGCACAAAAACACACAAGCATGAAAATTAAATGTACCAGAAGCAAGGCTCTCTTGTTCCCTATTAGTGGTGTGAGTCAGGTAGATGTAGGACTTGTGCTTCTCCTGTAGTATTGCACTGGTGTCAATAGTGAGGGCCTGGTTGAGAGTAACCACCTCATATGTGATGAAAACACAGCCTCTGTGTATGCAAACTTGATAAAGTCACAATTTGTTTCAAAGAGGGAAAACAAATCTGTTTCAGAAGATATATTATCTGTAACATCTACTTCCTCTGACATTCTCTGCAAAATTGTATGATATAATTTTATTGATGGCTCGTTGAATACATGCAAAAATTAAAAATAAGAATCTACAAACCTACCCCAATACTATTGCTCCAGTCACTTTTGCTATTTTTCCTAGAGACAAGAAAAAGATGAAGACCAGCATTCAGCATTATTCAGTTAAGCATTCAGAATAAATCTGCAATAAATAAAGCAGCAGGGACTATCATGCAGGACTGATAGGAATGTAGCAGCCACAAACAAAATGCATTTTTTTATGGGAAATATAGACTACTATTCAAAGATTTGGGGTCATATTATTTTCTAAAATGTTTTTGTAATAAATCTAAGCTAAGCTGCATATATTTTATCTAAATAACAGTCAAACAGTAATATTGTGAAATTGTATTACAATTTAAAATAACAATTTTCTATTTGAATATAAAAATTGTTGAATATAAAATGTAATTTTTTTCCTGAAGGCAAAGTTGAATTGTCAGCAGTCATTGCTCCAGTCTTCAGTGTCACACGATCCTTCAGTAATTATTCTAATATGATAATTTGGTGATCAAGAAATCTTAATGATCTTAATGAATAAAGTTTCAAAGAACAGTGTTTATGTGAAATATAAATCTTTTGTAACACTTTGTAACAGCAATTGTAACATAAATGTTTTTACTGACACTTTTGATGCGTCCTTGCAAAATAAAAAGTATTAAAACAATTCTACTGTCCATAAACTTTAACGGTAGTATACATTTATAAACAACAAAATTTTATTTGTTTATCTGAAAAAAATGAAATGAGGGTTTTAAAATGTATAGAGATGTCTCAAAGTCACAAACAACACATTTAACAATTTCAGGCCCTGTTTTATCTGGCAGGTATCTTGGAAAATGCCATATATATATATATATATATATATATATATATATATATATATATATATATATATATATAAGAAGGTTGTCTAGGAATGCAGCTCACTTGAAACACAAATATATATATATATATATATATATATATATATATATATATATATATATATATATATATATATATATATATATATAGTGTGTGTTTCAGGTGAGCTACATTCCTAGACAACCTTCTTTTATTCATTTATTTGCATCATAAATGCAGTGAAGTTGGGCATGTCAGTAGGTTCAGGCTCTTACTAAGATCTCTCCATGGCAGTGCTCTCTTGACAGCAGGTGCAGTGCTGCTGCTCAACCTCCGGACACGGATCAGTCGCAGGGCGGACACAGACATTAGCTTCCCTCGCAGATATCAGACGATTGCACACATCAATTCTTGGCCAGAGGGCTGGTGAGACATATATAGGCTACCAGCTGTTTGTGGTTGCTGGTGATCCTCTCACGTCGATTATAACCTAGGTGCTACTGCTAAAGGTTAAAGAAGAGGTGGTGGAGTCATGACATGCCAGAGGAAGCACTGTCAGTTGTTTTCATTCTTGGAAACATTCAACACACTTCTTTAGTTATAGAGACTGCTGATATCAGGCTAACTGCTTACTAAACATCTTACTTGGATGATAATTTGTCATTTGATGAGGTTAAATAACCAGTCGGGTTGTAAGTTACATAAAAAAAAGCCGAATAGTTGGGAGGCATTCTAGGGAAATTCATTGCGTGCGTACAAAATTGTCATTTAAGGAATGAAACTACGTGAAATGTGCAGTTTACCTATAAAACTGAAGTTCCTTCCGATAAAGGCGGCATTGAAAAAAAAAATCACGCTTGACAGCTAATGTAAACAGGAACTGGTGTTCAAGACTGAACGCGCTTGACGTAGAGTGCCATTACCGTAAGTACCCCAAAAGTCAGTGTCACGCGTTAAAAAATTCCTACCGTAATGCTCACTTCTATTGTTTAATGTTTTCACGCCTGCCCGGAACAGTCCTTGTCCAGAATGCTTTGCTAGAATATTGACGGTATGAAACTAACACCAAACATAGGTAACCTATTGCAGTTGGCACAGTATGTCTATATAATTTTTTTATTCGTTTGCATACATTTAAACCTGTTGAGACAATTCCTTCCTCTTGTCAGGGAAATGCGGTCACTTCAAGGATGCCAGGTCACTTCCAGGATGTGTGTGCTCTAACCCTCTTGAAAACACCTTAACAGTCGTCCTTGTTTTGTTCATTCTTGTTTAACACTCTTAAACGGACACATTAAATGGATAGTTCACACAAAAATAAATTCTGTTTTCATTTAGCCTATGTTGTTTCAAACACTTTCTTCCCTCTGTGGAACACAAAGATATCTTGAAGGACACCAGGGTTCAAACAACATTAGACTTGTTTTCACTGGAAACTAAACTTTTTTTTCTTTAAATGGTCTCTTGTGTTTCACAGAAGAAAGTAAGTGCTGGTCACATGAGGGTGGGAAATCTTGACAGAAAGTTTTTGGCTGACCTAGCTCTTTTATGATAAGTGTATAATGATTTCTTTGAAGCCATTTGGTTCAGTTAAAGCATGCAGATGTTTTAGACAAAAGGCTATTGCAAAATGCATTGTGTCTGTTTATTTTTACAAGTAGGCCTACAGTTAACTGCATTGCATTGAGAAATATTTACAGTGATTCCAAAAAACTAGAGTTCCCAGAAAACAAGCCAATAAATACACAATTTAATGAGTTTTTAGCAAAACTATTTTAAATTATTGTTTGCAATAATTGTCTGTCTTGGAATTTGCAATAGAGATTTGTCCTCGTACTTATTGCAACCTTCAACATTTCATGCTTTCTCTCTCTCTCACTCTCTCTGTTTTACGCAGACATATACTGTAGACCTTAGTCTTTTGGCTTTTTTGAATCAACCTGTAGAAACAAAAAACTCATCTCACTCTCTCTTTCAAACACTTTCTGATATTTCCGATTGACTTTGCACACTTATGAGCAAATATACACAAATCAACACATACAAGTTTTAAAAAAACTGGCCATGTCAGTTTAAGTTCCATCAAAATTGCTTTCAGTTGTCCAATTTTCCAGTCCAAGTCTATTAATGCATGTATATCTTCCCCCATAACAGTAGCATGTCCCCTTCCTTCACGTGGTGGTCTCCTGATAGGCTCGTATGATGCTCTCATAGGCAGGTGGTGGAGTCTGGCCAGCATGGAAAGCCCTTAGATTGTTGTTGCCCCAGAAGGAATCCGGTCGGGTTCTGGCCCGGGGTGGGGTGACCATAGAACAGACAGTGCTGGTTGATCCAGCCGCCCAGGGTTGGTAGTGAGAGTGGGGGTTCGTGGCAGGCTACCCTGGGCACCTTCCTCTGCCTCGCGAGCAATCTGGCTACACTGAAGAAGAGGATGAAAGGTAGAGGCCCGGAAGCTTGATTCGCGGCCCGGTGAGTCACCATAGTCTATCGGTGAGGACGAGGTTTGCCGATGGAAGGAGAAGGCAGCGCTGGCCAGACTGTTATTGCTGCGTCGGTCGAAGCCACTGCTGTGACGACTGTAGCCTGGCCGAGAGCGTGGTGAGGATGAACGGGTGGTGGAGCGGGACTGGTGGATGGGTACACGCGTGATGGTGGCTGATGCCTGTCGGCGAGACATCCAGGTCAAGATCATATAGACCACAGCTCCCAGCAGAAGACCAACAACCATAGAAAGACAGAAGGCCAAAATCATATCCCCTGGAGAAGGGTAAAAGAAAAAAAAAAGTTTGTGACAATTTGAATCAACACTAGTTGCCAATAGTTTGAGCCAGTCTGCAAGTTTTGGGCAGTCGGAGTTGACAGATTTCACAGAAAATCATGCAGTATGATGGGCACAGAGTTTTTTTTAACTTCACATCATGCCATTCAGTCAGAAGATATTAGACAAGATACTTTAAGACCATTTAAAACATACACTGTGTCGGAATATGCCTACTTCCATATTATATAGTATGTAGTATGTTCAAATTCATAAAACAGTAGGCGAAAAATTACCTAGATGACCTTCTAGTTCCGGCGAGATTCTGAAGCGCACATTTAATGGATACAGAAGAGGATTTATGAATGGGAGTGAAGCGACACAATCGATGCCGAGGGTCACATGACAACATGGCGGATGTAAAAGGCTTCCTCCAAACACATTCATACTAAATAGAACATACTTTTTTAATGGTCATGAAGTAAGCGTACATCTCAAATGGAGGGCTGAAGCTTCAAGGGTGACTATCCTCCTACTCATCAGCAGCATTGAACGCTAGATTGAGATGGTCTATTAAGTCCGCATGGCTACGTCAAAAATTTATTTCCGCCCCCACAGTCACGGCATGAAAATACTATTAAAACTTAATTTTGGAAACATAATTTGCATTAAAAAAATCAGTAGATTTACTGGCTTTTTGTTAATGCAATACAGTGAGGGCTTACATTATTGGCAGTTTAGTGTTAAGTGATTCATTTCCATAATTTGGGACAAGTGTTGCAAATTAGCTTTAGCTACAAGCACTATGATACATGCATTGGATGGATGTTTTCACAGTTGTATACGTTAATTGTATCTGTCCCTATAGGAATACATTTCCACCAAAACAAAAGATAACATCTATGCAAAACAATGTTTTGTCTTACATTTCATAATGAACTACAGACAAGCTTTGCGCCGACGACTCGTTTTGCGTCAGTTATTTTTGCGAATTGCAATGTGTGCAAATGATTTTGTGCGTGAATGAAGGATATGAAGGATGCACTTGATGTGTCCTTCAAAATAAGCTAAATAATTCATTATTCATTGAATAATTCGCTTGTTGTTTCTTTTCCTTGATAGAAATGTCGCTGAGGATTGGGTCAAATTCCACTGTAGAAGGCACACCCAATGTTTTCTTATCCTTTGCCGCTAAAGTGAATTAAATAGTTTGTATTTTAGGAAGCTTCCTGTTATGGCATTCCATTGTCTAGAGAAATGCCAATTTCATTAGCACACAGGACTTTTATCTGGAACAGGTCTTTTTGAAACGGAGCAATTGGGTTAAAAAGCATAGAATAGGAGCCATGTGTTCTTACAGTGTTATGTTTCAATGAAACGGACAAATTATAGCCATTTTTAACCACAGCACATAACAGTTATATGTATTATTATAAGAAATGACATCAAAAACTCTTTAGAGACTTAATAATATGGATATTTATATGCAATTTTCTCCATGGGTGAAAGGAATCACAGTCCAGAGTGAAGGATCATCTGGAAATGACATTTGGAGAGACTGAATGGAAAAAACTGCACATTGGCGGTGTTGTTTTTTATGGACTGTTTTTGCCAATAACTTTTACTGCTAGTTACTACTGTCTGCATTTCTGTTAAAAAATTAGTTCTCCTAAAAGACTTGACACAGCATTTACTCCGGATTTTTTAAAGAAATACAAAGTTGACAATGTAACATTGTAAGTTCATTTCCATGTATGCGAAAGAGAACCCTATATCAAGTGTGTAAAATGGCAAAGTATCTTACTCAGTTCGAAGGACTGTTTGTCCTCAATCGCATGAGTGCTGTTATCCGCCATAGCTCCCTCCAGAGATACAGGGGAGACGAGAGGGGATACAGTCTCTCCCCTCCAATTCTTCCTCTCACTCTTCCTTTTAACTTTTTCTTGTGTCTCTCTCTGTGTCTATCCAACTCTCCAGTTCTAGTGACCCTCCTCTCTCTCTTCTCTCTGTTTGCTTCTCTTTTGCAGCCCCAGAATGCTCAGCAATGTGGTACACAGGATCCTCACCAAAGGCCAGGGTCGCTACTCTGTTTGTGGAAAAGCAAAGTCTTCACTTCACATTTCCTGCCTTTCCTGCTTAAAATTAGCAGCAGGCTGTCCTTATCTCTGCAGACCAGGGTTCCTGTGGGATGGAGAGGAAAGGGAGGAGTGTACAGAGAGGAGGAGAATCAAGGTGTGTGTGAAATCCATTTCTCCTGCTGTCATTTGTCATCTTTCCCTTGGCCAAAATTCATCATATTTTACTCTTCCATATTTTCCTTTTCTTCCAGTCGCTTGGCATGAACAATGACGTATACAATGAACAATACCATTGTGTCACCATGATGGCACTTTGCCAGTTTGCAGTTTAAATATATTTAAATCTATTTTAAAATGTAATCTATGTGATTGTAAAGCTTTCTTTACTGTCACTTGTTTTTTTTTTTAAAGAATATGATTGATATTTGCTGAATAGAAGTAGACATTTACTGTATGTTTGTGTATACAGTATAAAAATAGCATGAAACATTTTATTTAATTTAATATTTTTATTTTATTTTTAACACGGCCATTCAAAATATTAGAGTAGAGGGATGTGGACACATTCGTTAATGTTTACAATGTCTTTTCCACACATAACCAATGTAAAGATTAACATAGAAATGGCAGCTGACAAAAGCACTGGATAAAATCAAATCCACAGATGAAACCCTAGCATTTTTCTATGTATTTCATAACAAAAGATCTCATAACACCATTCTCAAGATTTTTTAGCTTTAACTGTTCCACTCTTCCACTAGTCTTGCTGGTCATCACAATGCTTCAGATTTTCCATGTATAGTGCCAACTTTGTGCTGGGTTATCCTGGCGAGGCTAGCTTTTGTAAAAACAAAACCTTGATAAGATCCCTGCAGAGAAAGCAGGATTTTGCCCTGAAGCAGACCACTTTCACATCAGTGTGCTTTCCTATCATAGTGTTTTTTAAGGGTATCTGGAGGAGGTTAGTGTTTAAGAACAGTAGATAGCATGGGGTTTTAGGACAGAGCCGCTGACCTGGGAGGAATGGGACAGGCCCTATACTGACATTTCCTCTCATTGTTGCTTTGGAGTGCAGATATCAGCGATTGCTTTACAGTTCTGAAATATACATTACACTTCATTTTCAGCCTCTTATATGTTTTTGCAATAAAATGCATTAGAACATGGTCAATTCATGTTTGTGACCTCTTGGTCATAATTTATGAGAGTTTATTTATTTATATATTTTTGTAATTGAAGACATTCATATAACCTGAAAAAAAAACATTTATAAATATTTATAAAATAAAAAATTATTGTGAGGCCTTCACTGGTCACAAGTAATATATCATAAATAAAAGGGAAACTTATCCTCAAAATAGTGTACATAACACATGGACCATGAACATCTTTTTGTAAAACTCTATATTGTTCTACAATATCAGTTTTTTTTTTTGCACATTGTATAATGTATTTGATTGTTTTTTCTCTCTCACTAAATTATGTTTAGTGTTGTATTAAATAAATGTATTAATAAATAAAATAAATGTTATTGTAAGGCTTTGGCTGAAGTCATTCTAATTTATCAGAAATGAAAGCCAAACTTGTTATTCCATCCTTAACAGACTATAGAATTCATGCATCATGAAAATCTTTTTTTTGTTGTATAATAGTTGCAAAAATCTTCCTTTTCATGTTAGATAATATAATATATTTCAGTTGTTTTTCCTATATTTTGTTTGGCATCTCATTGTATTATTTATGGCTACTGCAACTCTATCCCATCCCATCCTATACTGTCCTGTCCTGTCCTATCTGACCTTATCCTGGTCTGTCCTGTCCTATCCTATCCTGTCCTGGTCTGTCCTGTCCTGATTCTGTCCTAGCCTGTCCTAGCCTAGCCTAGCCTAGCCTAGCCGAGCCTAGCCTAGCCTGTCCTGTCCTGTCCTGTCCTATCCTATCCTCTCCTTGTCTGTCCTATCCTGATCCTGTCCTGTCATATCCTATCCTGGTCTGTCCTGTCCTGTCCTCCTATCCTATACTATCCTGGTCTATCCTGTCCTGTCCTCCTCATCCTACCCTACCTCTATTCGTACCCTATCCTATCCTATCCTATCCTATCCTATCCTGTCCTATCCTGGTCTGTCATGTCCTGTCCTACCCTGTCCTGTCCTGTCCTATCAAATCCTACCCTACCTAACCTATCCTATCTTGTCCTATCCTATCCTGTCCTATTCTATCCTATCCTGTCCTATCCTGATCCTATCCTATCCTATCCTATCACGTCCTGTCCTATACTATGCCATCAGTCTTCCCTTGATGGACAGCAGATGGCTCTGTTGCTCTTTAGAGAACATGTTGCAGCTAATCATCATTTCAGGATGAACTCATGAGTCTGATTTTCAAATAATTCCCTGGACATCACCTTGTTAATCTTGTTTGCTAATTAATTTGTTTATTTGCTCGACAGTGTTAAACTCTTTCTTTGTATTCTATATCTGGAAAACATTTGAAAACAATGTTGCACATATGTCGTTCTAAACAGTTTGTCACCTTATGGGCTCTTCAGAATGATGGAGGATACAGAGGCTTCATGGAGAAGGTGAGTAAATGTGAATGGCATAAGATCCTCTGCGCACAAGGACTATCCTAGCCTAGCCTAGCCTGTCCTATCCTATCCTCTCCTGGTCTGTCCTGGTCTGTCCTATCCTGTCCTGTCATATCCTATCCTGGTCTGTCCTGTCCTGTTCCTGTCCTCCTATCCTATCCTATCCTATCCTATCCTATCCTATCCTATCCTGGTCTGTCATGTCCTGTCCTACCCTGTCCTGTCCTATCAAATCCTACCCTACCTAACCTATCCTATCTATCCTGTTCTATTCTATCCTGTCTCATCTTATCCTATCCTATCCTGTCCTGTCCTGTCCTATTCTATCCTGTCCTGTCCTATCTGATCCTGATCCTGTCCTATTCTATCCTGTCCTGATTCTATCCTATCCTATCCTGTCCTATCCTATCCTATCCTGTCCTGTCCTGTCTGTATCCTATCCTATCCTATCTGATCCTGTCCTATTCTATCCTGTCCTATTCTATCCTGTCCTATCCTATCCTAGCCTATCCTATCCTATCCTATCACATCCCTGTCCTATACTATGCCATCAGTCTTCCCTTGATGGACAGAAGATGGCTCTGTTGCTCTTTAGAGAACATGTTGCAGCTAATCATCATTTCAGGATGAACTCATGAGTCTGATTTTCAAATAATTCCCTGGACATCACCTTGTTAATCTTGTTTGCTAATTAATTTGTTTATTTGCTCGACAGTGTTAAACTCTTTCTTTGTATTCTATATCTGGAAAACATTTGAAAACAATGTTGCACATATGTCGTTCTAAACAGTTTGTCACCTTATGGGCTCTTCAGAATGATGGAGGATACAGAGGCTTCATTGAGAAGGTGAGTGAATGTGAATGGCATAAGATCCTCTGCGCACAAGGACTATCCTAGCCTAGCCTAGCCTGTCCTATCCTATCCTCTCCTGGTCTGTCCTGGTCTGTCCTATCCTGTTCCTGTCATATCCTATCCTGGTCTGTCATGTCCTGTCCTACCCTGTCCTGTCCTATCAAATCCTACCCTACCTAACCTATAATATCCTATCCTGTCCTATTCTATCCTGTCCTATCCTGATCCTGTCCTATTCTATCCTATCCTGTCCTGTCCTATCCTGTCCTGTCCTATCCTATCCTATCTGATCCTATCCTATCTGATCCTATCCTATCCTATCCTATCCTTGCTAATTAATTTGTTTATTTGCTCTGACAGTGTTGAACTCTTTCTTTGTATTCTATATCTGGAAAACATTTGAAAACAATGTTGCACGTATGTCGTTCTAAACAGTTTGTCACCTTATGGGCTCTTCAGAATGATGGAGGATACAGAGGCTTCATGGAGAAGGTGAGTGAATGTGAATGGCATAAGATCCTTCTGCGCACAAGGACTTATGTCAGTAACTTCTTTGCTGTGCTCTCTCTCTCTCACACACACACACATCCATCTGCAGTGACCGTGTAGAGGTCATTGCTAAGCACTGCTGTTTGAAAACCAGCAGACTCAGCAGAGCGGTCTCTGAATCCAGAGCTTAACGCTCCAGTCAGGCATTTCACTTTGCTTTTTTCCTATAACAAGTGTGCGTGTGTGATTGAACTGGTAATGGAATTGAAAAGCATAACAGTGTGTCTGGAACATATGGGAGTTTTTTTTCGCCCCTCTCGAATTTCACTTAATGGAGTCACATGCTTGAGATATGCTTTATTCCAGCATCTTTTTTCATTTTCCATGAGCAGAAGCTCAGACATGTAACATTTTAATCGAAGCACTTAGTGTAATGTTGTCTGGCATTGCTAAAGTAACACACAGGACTCGATTCGGGCCTCACTATTGGTCAACAGACTGCACTCGAGACCTGCACTCTGATTGGACAGCAGGTGGCAGTGAAAACTAATGCTGATGCCTACAGTAGAGTCTGAGAGGCAGAAAGAGAGCGAGACTGCAAAGGGAAGAGGCTGCTTCCTGCAGAAAGCACAGAACTTCAAAGGGAGGAAAGAAACCGTATGTATGCATGTCATGCACTGATTTAAAACATTTACGCTTTTCATATAGGGTAGATCCAGCTGATCCTAGATCATTGGAGAAGTCTCGGTTGGAGCCGCATCCGCTGCCCTGCATCAGCACCACTGACTTGGAATCAGTGGAATGGCATCTGCTCAGCGCTATGGCCGTTCAGACAGGGAGATTGCCAATGAGATGCAGAGGCTGCAGGGTAGGTGCTTACGCATGCTTTCTCTTAAAGGTGACCTCGCCACTATGTAGGATGACACAGCATATATATGCACAATCTCATGTCAACTTTTGAATAACTTGAATGTATTCTAACTTGGGTTGTGATGTTTTAGCATGTTTTGTTTGATGACTGCACCTATGATGTCTCTGCTAATGTTATTTGGCTGTTTGAGCTCTGTACGTCTCTCTGGAGCTGTGTGTTGTGAGACGTGCAATGCAATTCCCAGGATCGTCACAGCCACATGCAAAGTTTACTATTGGTTTACAATTGATGCTTTGCGGTGCTTATGACGTCTTCAGTTACAAAATCATCCTTGGGGAGAATTTCTGTCCTGGCACTTGAGGAGAGTTTGTTTGTGTTCATGAGGATATACATTCAGTCACACAATCCTCTTTTTCAGAAGTTTAAATGGTTTAAAAGTAGGCTCTTTGAATTAAGCACTGAAAACTGGTGTAGAGTATCTTTGGTCAGTTTCACATTGACCTGGATTGTATTGCTTGTGTGCCCTTCGTGTGGACCACTTTTAAGATTGAATCAGAGGCAGAGAAGAGAGAGTGAATGAATCGAAAAATGAGATTAGGTTGAAAGATTGCCCATAGAGAGACAGCGGGAATGAAAAAAGAGAGCAGAAGAGCTGACTGTGGATGTGGGTAAGTCTGCAATAAACAAGATACAGTACAGTGTGTCACCTCTACAGTAAATTATGAAATGCTCTTTCCGCATTGCTCGTCTTCATAGAGTTAGGTAATATTATTTTTTTAATTCTTTAGTATTTTTAAGTATTCTTTTAAAGTAATAGTTTATTATGCCCCCAAATATCATTGTTTACTCACCCTCATGTTGTTTAGAACCCATACAACTTTTTTTTCTGTGGAATTTTTTAGATGCAATTACAAAAAAAAACCCCACTATTTCTGTGTAGACCACCATCGTCAAATTCGATTGACCATGAACGGCCTCAAAACCGGGTGACGTCACAGACGCTTTGTCCATTTTTTTACAGTCTATGGTTGTTGCTTGCGAAAATCGCTTCTCATTTGCATAAAGTTTAAATTTCTCAACTTTTGTCACTTTTCTCTTGTTGCGTGACACACCCACATTCTGTCGCCAACGGTCACTGTCGCTGGTGGTGTGAACGGGGCTTAAAGGGACTATGTGTAACTTTTTATGTTATTAGGGCCCGACTACTAACTGTGCGAGGCCCTATTGAAACTGTTGGGATTATTCAGGGCCCAAGCCCTGAAAGGGCGCAGAGCCCTATTGTTTTCCTTCCGATTTTTTTTTTTTTTCTAGCGACTATTCGGGCACTTTTGGGGCCCTTAACATGCTCGAAAACTCTTGAAACTTTGCACACGGGTCAGAACCCGCGGCCATCAGAGCCGGGCTGAAGCTGGTACCCGGGCATGGCAGGGCGGCTCGTCAGCGCCCCCTGGAATGGGGTCCGAACACCTGGTCCATAACTCAAACACACTTGCATGTAATAATATGAAACTCGGTACACATGTCGATAGCAGAATTTCATCTATACCTCGCGTTCTTGCTTTTTACCCCAGCCCAACAGGAAGTCGGCTATTGAGGTTTTTTTGTAAAACACACGCAATGAACTTTTAAATACTCCTCCTAGAGCTCTGATCCAAATTCGACGAAACTCGGTCAGCGTGAAGTCAAGACATTGAGGATGAAAGTTTGTGTGGGGATTTTTGATATCTCGAACGGTTTGGCCGTGGCGAGGAAACGAAATTATGGCGAGAAACGTGAAACAGGAAGTGTGTCATAACTTCAGCATACATTAACTGATCTGGATGAAACTTCAGCAGTGCGTTCGCTGTAAGAGGACGATCACATGGATGTGACTATTGTGAGTCAAAGTTATAGCGCCACCAACTGGCAGCAGGAAGTGTGTCACTTTCAAAATGCTTTGAAATCACCCTCTTATTTTTACCCGATTTGCTTCAAACTTCATCTGTATAATGTACATACACGGCAGATGAAGACCTATGAATGGATTCTTGATATCTTTGAAACTGTTGCCGTGGCGACGCATCAAACTTTACCATTCTTTTAGGATGCATTCTTTTAGGGATTCGAACATTTGTCCATAAATCAAACACACGTGCATGGATTAATATGAAACTCAGTACACTCATAGATCACATCAGGCCAAACAACTTTCGTGCTCTAAGTTTTACGACAGTTCAAACGGAAGTCGGGAATTATGTTTTTTTTTTTTAATAATTGTCCTAGAAAAACATCAAATTACAACCCATGCTGTTACCAATCACCACCAAACTCGGTGTGCATGAAGTCAAGACATTGAGGATGCTATATTCCGGACGGATTTTTGATATCTCAAACGGTTTGGCCGTGGCGGATTTTTTTGACTAAAAAAGGACACAAAAGTGTGTTATAACTTGGTTAGTTTTACTGACAGTTACAAAACTTGCCGTGTATATTGTTCTATTCAAGCCAAACAACTTTCTAATTAACAATAATAAGCTCAAACCCACAGAAAGTCAGATATTGTAGTTTGAATATGATCATGCTCTTTCTAAACCTAGGCCTGTCACACAGTCTGTGTGTGTGTGTGTGTGTGTAGGGGGAGGGGGCTTAATCATTTCACTGTGTGTCTGGCCTGCTAAAGTAAATACATTTCTTAAGCCTGGTATTTTTTACATAAGTTTTTATTTTTATTTTTTTTATAAGTAAAGGCATATAACCTGTTTAATTGTAGTGCATTGACAATAGTTTTATATAATTAGTGTATTAATTAAATTAACTTGGTCCATAAATCAAAAAAGTAAGTAAATAAATCAAAAAGGAAGTGTGTTAAAACTTCTGCATACATTAACTGATCTTGATGAAACTTCAGCAGTGTGTTCGTTGTAAGAGGTCAGTCACATAGATGTGAGTCAAATATATAGCGCCACCAACTGGCAGCAGAAAGTGTTTCACTTTCAAAATGCTTTGAAATCGCACTCTTACTTTTACCTGATTTGCTTCAAATGTAAACACACGCCAGATGAAGAGCTGTGAAAGCATTATTCAATATCTAAGATAATGTTGCCATAGCAACGCATCAAACTTTAACATTCCTTTTTTTTGATGATTTTGAGTCTCTTAGCGGCTTTTGGGGCCCTTAATGGGTTTGAAAACTCTTGAAACTTTGCACACAGGTCAGATCCCACAGCCATCAGAGCCGGGCTGAAGATGGTACCCGGGTGTGGCAAGGGGGCTAGACAGCGCCCCCTGGAACGGGGTCCAAAAACTTGGTCCATAAATCAAACACGCTTGCATGTAATAATATGAAACTCAGTACACATGTTGATCTCATCGTTTCATATATTCATATATTCTCCTCAAGCCGGACAACTTTCTAATTTACACTCATGAGCTAGGACCCACAGAAAGTCAGATATTTTGGTTTGAAAATGTTGAGTGTCTCTCTGAGCCTACACTTCTGTATGGCAAGCCCTTTTAACATTTAAAAGCTAAGTTTGACTATTCGTAATTAACATTGTAGATATCAACAACGTCTTTCTAGTCGTAATTACATTTTGGATAGTTTGTATTATCATTTAAGATATCTGTAACGTAATTGTGACTAGTCGAAACGACAGATAGAGTATGGCAAACCGTTTTAACATTTAATCATTTTAACCTACTAGTCTCTATTTTCATGCTACTAGTACTTATTTTTTAGATACTAGTATCTATTCCATTAAGTACTAGTACTTATTCATTAGCTACTAGTGCTTATTCTTTAGATACTAGTGCCTTTTCTTTAGATACTAGTGTTTATTCTTTAGGTAGTAGTACCTTTTTAAAGATACTAGTACTTATTCATTAGACACTAGTCCTTATTTATTAGATACTAGTACTTATTCATTAGATGCTAGTCCTTATTCATTACATACCAATGCTTATTAATTAGTTATTAGTACTTATTCATTAGATACTAGTATCTATTAAATAGATACTAGTACTTATTCATTAGACACTAGTACTTATTTCAATGGTGACTAGTAACTATTCTTTTGTTACTACTAGTCACATTTTTTCCATTGACTTCTATGGTGATCTGTCATTCAGATATCAACTATTCAGTTCTGACTAGTATGTTAGTATGTATTCCAATTGTGGAATACATACTAGTATGTATTCCAAAGCAGGGGTTACGTTTTTGCACGTCGTGCAGAATAACCCAAAAGGCACCAAGGTGGCGGTGCCACCGGCTTTATATATATATATATATATATATATATATATATATATATATATATATAAATATAAATATTAGCTGCGAGCAGCGATGGAGAGGCCAAAGCCGGCGGTACCGCCCATCCCGGTGCCTTTAGGCACCGGGTTGGTGCCACGGCTTGGGCACAATTGCTGCCGCAGCTATTTATTATTTATTTATTTTTTTTCTGCAAAGTAAGCGCCATTTTCGTGGCCGCAACATGCTCAAAAACTCACCAAATTTGGCACGCATGTCAGGACTGGTGAAAATTTTTGTATTTTGAGGGTTTCGCGGATGGGCGTGGCAAAATGGCTCGCTAGCGCCACCTAGAAAATTTGAAAAAATTAGCCCTCATCCACGTTCAACCTACGATGCACGAAATTTGGTGGGGACGTGTATGCATATCAAGACACACAAAAAAGCCTCAAGAATCCATACCCTAAACTCCCACTGTAGTCACTTGGACAATTTTAACAATATTTTATGAACTTTCTGGGCTGGCAGGTTTCAGATTACAATAGAAGCCTATGAAAGAAGACGTAGACAGTTTTCAGATTTAATCAAAAATATCTTAATTTGTGTTCAGAAGATGAACGAAAGTCTTACGGGGTTGGAACAACATGAGGATGAGTAATTACTACTGACATAATTTTCATTTTTGAGTGAACTATCCCTTTAATGTTAGAGCTCTTGTGAGTTATCATAGCTCAAAGATTAATTCATCCCCACTGTTACAAAGAGCCTATACAAGATGATTGACTATATTCTTAGGATTACTTTAGAATATGTTGTGTAAATCATAATGCTAAATTGCAAAATTGATACTGGAGAATAAGTGTTGTTGCTGTTGTTGCTGTTGTATTAAGTTTTCATCTTAGTAATGTTATTGCTGCACTGCTGTGACATGCACATTTCCCCTGGAGATTAATAATACAATTTTAAAAGTTTATCAATTAATTTGACTACATTAATCAGAAGCATGACAGCTTGTGGATTTTCCAGTTCTAAAATTATTCCAAGCTAGTGCAACTACATCTTTTAAGGGCCCTTGACTGAGTTAAACTTCTTTTAATTCATCAGTAACTTGTAGTTTGACAAAAAACTGTTCCAAACTAACTTCCCCATCAGTGCACATATCAAACAAGAGAAAAAAGCAGGTGGAGGATGAGCAGACACATTCCCAGGCGTTTGTGTGGCTCATTTGAGGAATATTCCAGCCTAGACTGTAAGTGGAGATGTGATCTTATGACGCCTACAGTCGATGACCACTGAAAAACACTCAAATATAGGGCATATTCTGGAAAAGCGTGTTCTGTCTGCAGATAATGAGTTATAATAAATAGCAAAATCCTCAGCATATGGAAAGATGTTTAGCCTGGAAGGCTTCAAAGCAGACTTGCCGTTTTTTGCCATATGGTGCCACTAATTGCTGTTTTTTTAACAACCTGCCACTGTTTGGATGTCGGTTATTGTACCCAAAAAAAAGAGGACAAAGGAAGAAAACAAGGCATATTGACATTGTTTGTGCCTGCTACTGTTATATGAGCTCATTCAAATTTAAGTTCATGCAAATGTCTAAATGATTTACAATATTTACAACATATATTGTAGCACATAAATAGAATAAATAATAGTAATGTATAAAAACCATAACATTATTAAATTATACAATATTAAATAATATTAAAACAATATTAAACAAATCATTATTTTTCATCAATAATTATAAATAAATGACTAATATAAATGTCAATATATATTTATAAATATATATATTTTTATATAATATTCATATATTATTATATTTCATCAGACTGGCAATAAATCCATTTATTTATACATTTGCCAATCAATCAATAAATACAATAAATCAATCAATCAATCAATCAAATAAATCAATCAATATAAATCAATCAATCAATCAATCAATCAATCAATCAATCAAACAATTAATAGTGTCTTTTATCACCTGACATTCTTTGTCAGGTGACCCTAATCTGACTAAATTTCATGCCGTGCCCATAATCAACAGGAATAAACAAGATTCTCAAGGATATCTAATGTGGCCTGTGTAAGCGTTTCATTGCCTGCATGCTCTCCCATTATGAAACAGGTGCTCATTAGCAAGATTTTCCTTTTCTGTTTTCAAAAATAAAACAGGAAATGTAAACGATGATTTAATATGTTATGATCCCTGAATATTTCTACTGATGAGCTTTTTGTTTAAGGCAGGAAGGGAAGCTCATACAGAAAATGGTAATCTGATCAAAGCAGGGATCAAATGTTGGTCTGATTATGCAACTCTTAATCTGCTCACTTGGGAGGTGAGAGAAAACTCAACTCAAGAGCAAAATGAACGTCAAATGATACATTTTTGCACTAAAAGACAAGACAAGATGCAAAAATGGTTATATGCATTAGATTTGATTTCAGCTTTTCTTTTTTACAAGAAAAAATATTCTACCTCTTTTGACGCAAGACAACCTAATCTTCACACATACAAGACACACCCGAAGTAGCTGATATTTCACTATATTTCTAGAACTTGCAGTATCCTAATATGATTATTACATGCTTGACTGTTCACCAAAATGCACAATACAGCTACGTTAAGAGATGACCATTTTTGCGTTAAACAGCATCATGATGTGAAAGCTTTACCACTGTTATTTCATGTTAAGCATGAGCGCACACATAAGCATGTCATTATGGCTGTGTTTCCTGCTCTGCCTTAATTTTGCAACCAATGAGGTGTAAGAAAGCAATGGCATACTAAATAACATACTTAGCATCACATGATTCATTCAAATCATGTGCATTTCCACAAGCATTTCTTTACACACCATCAATCTGGCCTGACACTCAACATACTGATCTACTTCTAGTTTCTCAGGGCAACCAAAGGCCAATCCTCCAACACGTTACCTAATATATCGTGTGAGTCTGAGCAACAGTTTAAATTGCAGATGATCATATCATGATCATAGTCAGGGTAATAATTTATCAGTCTTATTACATTGAAAATGATGGTGAAGACCACCATATTATGTACATAAGTTGGCAAAATATCATACATAATATGGTAATTTACCCCGTAGAGCTCTAGGAACAGAGATTCCATAACAGCATTGTTAAAATTCAAATTGTCGAAATTTAATTGTCCCCAAAGAGACGGAAATATAAGTTTTGTGGGGCAGATAATTTTTTCTAATATTGTGAATACATTTAATCACAGTTACTATACAAGTCAACTCCTTTTTTCACTGTCAGGAACAATTTAATGAAAAGCGACTTTGACACCCCTCTTGTGACACCCCTCTCGATGGACCGTACATTTTTAATCACTGTGGCTAGAAACAATGGAGGTAGAGAAGAACTATGATGGTCATAGAAGAAGTGGTAAGGTAATTGACAGCACTAACGGGACAGTTCACCCAAATATTTTAATTCAGAACGTCATCATTTACTCACCCTTGTTTCATTCCAAAATTTTTTCTTCTGTGAGCGCAAAAAAAGACGTTTTGAGCTCTATAGGATTAAAACCATCATTCTTACTTGTTCAACTGAGATTGAAGAACCAGGAACATACACACAAGTGGGAGAAAAAGAATGAGCTTAAAGCTGAAGGTGGATGTGATGAAGAGCTATGTGTTATTCTACCTCAGCGAGGAATGTTCAAAATCATTAGAACCACCATCAAATCTATTCAAAAATACTTTTCATTTAATTTACCCACATCTGACCACCAGAGGCAGTATATTATTTTACTAGTTATTGAATGTCTTAATACCTAAAATGGGTTAGGTTAAATATTCTAAAAAATCAAAGTGCAGTGTTATTCTCTCTAGAGGCGCTACTGTAATTATAACCTTTTTGCATGCTTGTGTGTTTGTTTATAAAACTGGTCTAAATTATTTGGATTCGATTTGCTTTAATAAACACATCGACTCAATAGCTGCATTTAGATGGACCTTAATAATTGTACAAAAGTTTGTAATCGTACTAGTTGACACAGTCGGAATAAAAAAGTCACATGTAACCACCACATAAATTGGAATTTCACTCGGATTGTAAAGGGGGTTTTAAACCTTTTCTAATCCTTTCGATAAAGCATGTAAATACTTCATCTGATTAAAACTTCAAACTGTGATAGTAACACTAAAAATTGGTAGATGACAATTAATCGCGATTAATCGCATTAAAATAGAAGCTTGTTATTACATAATATATATGTGTGTAGTGTTATAATTAATTTGCATATATTAAATACCCACACGTGCATGTATATATTTAAGAAAATATCTTTATTAATATATCAAATATTTATATTTATATATAATATTAATAATGTATATATATATATATATATATATATATATATATAATTATTAATAGTATATATATATATATATATATATATATATATATATATATATATATATATATAAGTATATACATGCAAATATTTCTTAAATATATACATGCATGTGTGTATATTTGTATATACAAATTAATTATGCACACTACACACACATATATTATGTAAACACAAACTTTTATTTTTGATGCAATTAATCAATGATAATCATGCCATCCCTATTGTTTAGTGACGAATGACGCCTACTGTACTATGAAGTGAATAGTTAGTGTGTCGGACTCTGAATCCACAAAAAGCTATGTTTGGTCTCAGGAAAGGCCGTTTAACTGCTTGATAAACATAACCAGCATGGCACAAAGCTTAATGGGCTCATTGTCTCCTAATTAGGACCCAAAATCAGATAAATACAAAGCCTTTTTTTTTAAATGAGAAAATAATATGGTAAAGAAAAGAGTATGTGTGTCAGAGAGTTTGGTTATGACCAACAGCTGTACACTCTAAAAATGCTGGGTTGCTTGGAACACAATTTGGGTAAAATAAAGCATTAAAAAGCATTTTTTAGAGTGTCACACAAAGAACAAATTTGCTTTGAAGCTTGCTACATGAGCGTGCACCATAACCTGATTACTTATTTGGCGTTCATCGAACAGTATGTTTGGAGTCATCAATATCGAATGATTTTATTTTGATTTGAAACAAAAAATTTCCTTGTAAACATATTAGTTAATGATCTTGGTCACACTTCAGTTCATTTTGTTACACACGTTATGTATTTGACTTAAATTGCATTCTCCACATGCACAGAGAAAGACATAAAGAGGCACCATGGAAGTCATCCTGTCCAGCCAGCTCTCTCTCTATTTAAGGCCACTTACAGCAATACTGGCACAATGCCAGCACAGAATCAAGCAAGGACTGAGAGGGAGAGAAATGGGTCAGTTCTGGCACTATGCTACAATAGCCGTGCAATGATGTGCCAGATATGGCAGAGAACGGCCCGTCTCTACTGACCAAAACTGAGTACAGACGGTCACCTTGTAACATGCTTGGAGCTGTGAGCTCCTGTGGATGCGGTCCTCCTCCATCAGTGTCTCCCTCTTCTCTCGCTCTCTCCATTCCTCCACACAGACTTCAGCATTCTGTTTCAGCTCTGAGCTGCACAAAGACGTAACACAATAGGTGCAAACACAAAACAACGTGTCAGTAAGTCAGTAAAAAGAACAAAACAGTTTACAGTGTGCGATAAAATTAAAAGGGATAGTTCACCCAAATTAGTTACATTCCAAACCCCTATGGCTTTTTTTTCTTCTGTGAAATGCACGGCTAGAAGGATACATTTGAGGATTGAACTAGCTATTTTTCATGTTTACACAATGAAAGTGGACTGTAGCTCTAGGGAAATTGGTCATTTAAAAACAAGCTATGAGTGTTTTTCACATTGAGCACAACGTGATCATGGCCCCTTGAAAAAAGTCGAGAATTTTCAGGCTTTTCAGGACCCACATATGTTTTCCAGGGCTCACAGGAAGCTGTCGCTACTCATGACATTGTAATCTTGACTCACTGCCAGTCAAAGTGATGGATCACAATCAGCTGGGGCATCGCCCACACAATACAGGGGAGTGTCTGTTAACACATGATTCTCTGATTTGCTAAATAAAAGAAAGCCTTACTGAAGCCCTCTTATGGTCAAGTGTGCATTAACATCTGTATGTAGAACGGCGGAGTGCTGGGTGACCTGATCCAGTCATGTCGAAGGAAGTGTGTGTATTTCAGTTGTACAACAGACAAAATATCTCAAAACATCTGTCCAAAACACTTGATGTGCCAGACTACCATTCAGAAGAATGGTAAGAATTTTTGAAAGAAAGTAATACTTTTATTGAGCTTGGACAAATTAAATAGATTCAAAAGTAAATACATTTATAATATTAGGAAGTATTTCTATTTCAAATAAATACTGTTCTTTTGAACTTTCTTCCTCTAAGAATTCTGAAAATCACAACAACAAAATCTGCAAGAATATTTTCAAATGTTTTTAATATTGACAATCCTTAAAGCAACACTGTGTAACTCTTTTAGTTTATTCTTAGCTAAAACACTTAGTTCTTTCAAAATATATGTGCTCATTAATGTATATTTACTTCGTTCAAGTAATAAAGTATTCTCGTGAGTGTATAATTTGCCATTGAAAATACATATACTGTAGGTAAGGGGTTCTAATGTTGTTCGCCATGTTGCCCCTCCATCTTGAAAGTACATTAGCCAAAGAGGGACATACCCATTAATTCAAGCTTTGCCCTTTCGCATTTACAGTTTGAGTTAACACTCATGGACAAGAGTTCGAAGTGGAAGCCATGTTAATTTTGGACTTCATTGGCCACCGTAGGAGTTAAAACGAAATTGGAATTGAGAGGAACAGAAACTAATATTTACTAGATGGTCATATACCTTTTCACCACTAGATGGGGTAAAAATCACACAGTGTAGCTTTAAGCACCATATCAGCATATTAGAATGATTTGTAAATAATGTTATTAAATAGAAAACATTATAGAAGAATAGAATATTTCACAATATTACTACTCTTTTACTTTATTTTTGATAGAATAAATGCAGCCTTCAACATCAGAGACTTCTCTCAAAAAAACAAAAACGTACAACCCTAGACTTTTGAACGTTAACAGTAACTTTGACATTTCCCAGCCTGTTCGCCTGTTTCAATAGGGAATACTATTAACAAATTGATTAAGCATAGGGGCATCCATTTGTTTTCAGCTTAGAAGGGCATTTGAACTATTGCCGATAATGAGACGAGGGGACTGATTGATTGGCAGTGACGGTGAGTATTGAATTGGCTCTTGTGTACCGAACACACATTATGTTCTGTAGATTGTGCTTAACTCCTATTTAGTCAGCAGAAACAGCCGTGACACTTACAGATGGCCTGTCAGACAAGCAAGGTCCTCATAATTGCATTATCTTTTGACAGCAGGTCGACCTTTACTTTACCTTTACTTGCCTCTAGTGAGCTGTGTCAGATCCTGAAGGTCAGTTAGGCACCAGTTCAGCTTCTGGAGTAGATAAGATCTGCATTATTGCCTGATGTGTGCCATGTGAGTGCACCTTTGGTTTCTTCAGTGAAGTCTCAGGACAGAATGTTGGCTCTTTCTGATAACCTGATATGCAAATCCTTGAGCCACTATATCTTAATCAGAGTGTTATACGATTTATTAGAATGCAGACCTTGTAAGACAGATAGAGTGATTCTTTCTTTCACATTATGTGAGTAGGATATGTGGGCATGGTTCAGAAAGTGGATGAACAGCTTAGCCTGTCTAACCTACTTCTGCCCTGATCCTGACCACAACATCATTTCATTACACAAGCCAACAGGAGATCTTTTAACACTCTTAGATAGCATGATTGGCATCTGCTGAGAGCTTGTGCTCTCCATTCTCTTCTCTTTCTTTCTTTCTTTCTTTCTTTCTTTCTTTCTTTCTTTCTTTCTTTCTTTCTTTCTTTCTTTCTTTTTTTCTTTCTTTCTTTCTTTCTTTCTTTCTTTCTTTCTTTTCTTTCTTTCTTTCTTTTTCTTTCTTTCTTTCTTTCTTTCTTTCTTTCTTTCTTTCTTTCTTTCTTTCTTTCTTTCTTTCTTTCTTTCTTTCTTTCTTTCTTTCTTTCTTTCTTTCTTTCTTTCTTTCTTTCTTTTCTTTCTCTTCTTTCTTTCTTTCTTTCTTTCTTTCTTTCTTTCTTTCTTTCTTTCTTTCTTTCTTTCTTTCTTTCTTTCTTCTTTCTTTCTTTCTTTCTTTCTTTCTTTCTTTCTTTCTTTCTTTCTTCTTTCTTCTTCTTTTTCTTTCTTTCTTTCTTTCTTTCTCTTTCTTTTCTCTTCTTTCTTCTCTTGTCCTGTAATTTTTTTTACACTTGATCTTACATAATAAATAAAATAAACTAAAACTGTACTATGACATGTTTAAAGGAGTAGTTCAGTTTTAAAAAAGAACTTCTGCCGATAATTACTGGCTCTCATATTGGTCCGCGTATTTGCATTCACTTGAAGAAAAAAGATCTACTCTGTTTCCTTCTCGAATTAACGAATTCCATTTTTAGTGAGAGTTTATTTCTTTGCTCTGTTTCACTGAATGTAAAAAATTTTCTTTATGAAGAGTTAAGGTCGTTATAAGATTCAGAAAATTCTTTTCTAAGCCAGTGCACATTCGCCACCGTTACTTCCATGTTATTCAAGATGTCCACGTCTTTCTTTCTTCAGTCGACAAAGAAATTAAGCGTTTTTGATATTGAAAACATTCCTTGATTCTCTCCATATAATAGACTTCTGATTCGAACCAACTGAAGCCAGACCGATATATCGGCATGCCCACCATTATAAAGCACATGTAGGCATTTTTCCACAATTATCGGTATCGGCAGTTACAATGGCAAATCAATGAGCATTCAGAAATAAAAAATAAGAAACTGACTGAAACTGCCGCTTGAACCATGTCATGAGTGTTGGAGTTGTATAGTTTGTCCACCAAGGGCACTCTACACTGTTCCTGTTGGCAACACTCATCGTAGTTGGTCACGAGAACATACATTGCTTGAATAACAATTAAAAGAACATTCCCATATGAGTTCATTCAAATTAGGTGATCGCTGCTTACAGTGTAGTTGACTGACTATCTCTTTAACTTTGACAATGTGACTGAAGTATTTCTTTAATAGCGCTGACAGTTAGCAATGAGACTAATCATCTCTCCTTGGCCTGTTATATTGAAGATGTATGTTTTACACTTCGCAGTATGAGCACATAATTCCTTGCTGAATTCATGGCTCATCATAGACTAGCTAACCATAAAGCTAGCTAATGCCACTTTCATCAGTTCTGTTTCTGTTGTGACAATAAAAGAAACAAGTTTCTTTTAAAATGCATGTATCATAAGATTTTAAAACTCTCTAAATACTGTAACTACAAATAACTAATGTTAGGGAAATCTGATAATGTTTTGTTGGCGTTTGGAAAAAAAAATATATATATCGGCCAATATATCGGCATATTTAGATTTTAAAACCAAAATATTTGTATCAGTATTGGCCTTCAAAATCCTTTATCTGGTTTAGGCTCTAAACTCAAACAGTTCAATGTCCAAATGATAATGTTTCAGTGCAGCTTCAAAGGGCTTTAAAACGACACTAGACTATGAATAGGTCTTATCTAGGACCCTTCGAGTCATGACTCGAAAAAAGATTCATTATTCATTTTGATTCAAGATTCATATTCATTTTGATGAAGCTGAGTTCAAACAGGAGAGTCACGAATGCTCATCACAGAACAGAGCAAGGCGAGCATTTTGTGCTTCTAAAACTTTCTTATTTATTTTTTTAGATGACGATCTGTTTCACCACATAAGACCCTTATTTATCGTCTGACGTCTGGTATCGTTTTAAAGTCCTTTGACGCCGCACTGAAACTCTCATTTGGACCTTGACCGTTTAGTTCCATTGAAGTCCATTATATGGAGAAAATCCTGGAATGTTTTCATCAAAAACTTTAATTTCTTTTCAACTGAAGAAAGAAAGACATGGACATCTTGGATGACATGTGGGTGAGTAAATTATCAGCAAAAGTTAAAGTGAACTACTCCTTTAAGTGATTGACTGATTTTTCTTTTTTAATTTCTTTTTTTTCTGGAATATGTCTAGACTGTAGACACTGTCCAAATTTGAGGTGTATTGTGTACACATCTGTCCTGTTAAGAGCATTAAATCTTCTGAAACCACATGCAGGAGGAAGTTGCCATTGTTGTAATCATCTTCAGTTATTCATAAAATAATTGTGTCTTTGGAATGTAATTAGTGGTAATTTGGCAGCATTATGGATTGGTGCCTGATGTAGAATTAGTCCCATTTGAAAGGTTCACTTGTGTAAATGGAAAAGTGCTCAAGGCTTCCGTTATACTCAGTGAGAGTAAAGTGCTAATAGCCACTCTCTTGGACAGAGATATAAATAATGGTTATAAATAAAAACATTGCATTCCAAGTAACAAGGTCTCCCTCTTAATTTACACGTTTTCTTTATTTAAATGGAGTTCACAAAATACTGAAAGTGGAATTTACAGAAATTTAATTAATTAAATCTAATGATATATAAAATGACAAATTCAATATATCTGAATCCATCTGTTTACCACTCAGGTGGTGTACTGCCCTTCTTTCTTTCTTTCTTTCTTTCTTTCTTTCTTTCTTTCTTTCTTTCTTTCTTTCTTTCTTTCTTTCTTTCTTTCTTTCTTTCTTTCTTTCTTTCTTTCTTTCTTTCTTTCTTTCTTTCTTTCTTTCTTTCTTTCTTTCTTTCTTTCTTTCTTTCTTTCTTTCTTTCTTTCTTTCTTTCTTTCTTTCTTTCTTTCTTTCTTTCTTTCTTTCTTCTTTCTTTCTTTCTTTCTTTCTTTCTTTCTTTCTTTCTTTCTTTCTTTCTTTCTTTCTTTCTTTCTTTCTTTCTTTCTTTCTTTCTTTCTTTCTTTCTTTCTTTCTTTCTTTCTTTCTTTCTTTCTTTCTTTCTTTCTTTTCTTTCTTTCTTTCTTTCTTTCTTTCTTTCTTTCTTTCTTTCTTTCTTTCTTTCTTTCTTTCTTTCTTTTATAAATGGAGTACTGGCTTTTTTCACTAGAGAGTGAGACCCATGAGGTTCAGTTTATTTTACCTTAGGTATTAGGATACACTAACCCCACATGTTTGTACTCTAACCTCTGCAGATCTTCTAGTTGAGAATAGCCCTCAGCCTTTATACAGTAACTCCCATGTTGAGAACTGAAGGCTTTTCCAAAAATGCTCTTTTTTTCTTTTGTCTTTCTCATGTGGATTTTTCTGTAGCCTAAAGGAGCTATTACAGTATATATATATATATATATATATATATATATATATATATATATATACACCATTTTGGCTGTTGTTCAACGGAAGTCAGTTCAGTGTTGATTCAGTTTACGTTGTAAATATTGTCAACTATTAGATTAGTTAATTTCATCTATAAAGCAGTTCTGCAAAAAAAATGGATACATACATTTTTATTCTTAGTTTTATGGTATTAAAATAGGTCATTGTGTTTTTCAAGGCTTGTTTTCTTTCATTTTGATTGTGTTTTGTCCGATGCATGATGCAGTTCAGTTCAGGACCATGGACAGAGACAAAGTCACATCAAACCATTAGCTTTCTTGTATCCTTTCACCACACATAACATCTTAACTTCAACTCTTTCTCTTTGTCTCAATAAGCACTCTTAAATAAATACATGCATGCACATACCTGTCAGAGATTTTCATTAAAGATATTGCAAGACAGATTGAGAAGAGAAGTGAAGATAACTGGAGACTGATAGCATATGACAGAGGCCATTTGATATTAATGACTTCCATCATTAAAAACCCTTTGGGAGGAGACAAATAAAAGAGCAAATTATACCCATGATTAATGAAACTATCATAATTTTAAAGATTATCATTCTCCCCAGGCTTTACATTTTCTCATATCTTCATTTTCAAAAACCGGCAACATTGGTGTGGTGTTAACTTTCGCTGATTCTCATGTGTAACATATTTATTCTATGCATCTCAAGCCTATACTTGCATTCTATAATTATCATTAATTCTAATAGCATGTATGTTTATAGCACAATGTGTCATAAAAGGCCCCATCACATCTCAATGATGCAGTGTAGAGCTGGTTGTTTTGTTTGTCTGTTCTAGGTGGTAAATCAGATCGAACAGTGTTTTCAGGCAAAGTTAATCAGCTCAGGCAGGCGGCTTTCCTGAACCGCAGAATCCAATACATTTTGTGGGAGGAGAGAGAGAGAGTTCAGCTGATCTCAGGGAATTTCAGTGCCAGCACGTCCTGCCTGGTCCAGTCTTTAAAGAGTGTGCTTTGCAGGCTATATGACTCACAACACATATACACACACCACTCCCCCTCCACTCATACGCTCAGATGTGTGATGACATCACACATTCCCATACAAACGATTGGTTGGAGGCACAAGGGGAATTGTCCCTGCAGAGAGTGTGTAGACAGAGATGCTGAGACCGGTGCTGCACACATGCACACATTCACACTCTTTTTTTGCTACATAGGAAGGATATGGACTGGACATTTCCACTATGATTACTTATCATAAGCTCATAAGTGCATGAAGGCTGTCCTCTGCTACAACAAACAACGGATCAGAATATTTAGGAAGAGTAGTTGACCCTGTGAAAGACCTCTGACCGTCACAGGTGAATGTGCTCTTCATGGACTTAAGATCATAGAGGCACTGTGGGAATGGAAGTCAAGGGCAATGTGGCAAGACGATGGGAGGATGTAGCTGCCAAAAGAAGTCTGGCACGTCCCTCAACTTAGTGCCAGGGGTTTCATGGACACCTGCGTGGTAAGGATTATCGTGCTTGTTTATAAATGCATCTGGTTTCAATGATAGACATGCACTTGTAAGTCATTTACATGTGTTTATAGATGTACAATATGTTGCCAGATCTGCATATTGAACCTGTTTTTTGTGCATCTAATGGAAACATATTCTTTACATTTTTAAGTAGATGGACTGAATTCATATTTTCTTGTCTTATGAACAGTGTACACGTGTTACTGTTGTGTTGTCGAGTTGGAGGTATTTTTGGGAGTGACAGGGTCGTCTGTAGGGCGTCCTGTGCACATAGAAAATGTTCAAAGCAGCTCAGCAGGTTCTTGGATGCAGTGTGGATCATTTTCTGACTGTGCGGAGAAAGTCAGTCCGAGGAAGTGTTGATTAATCCTGGCGGTTATTTTGGAGATTTAATTAGAAATTAGAAGAAAAATGACACCTGGTTATAATTATAGGTACGATGGAGACATTTTGTGGGTGAATGTGTTATACAGTGAGTTTGCATCTGTGTTTCCCGCTCAAAGTCACCCTGTCCTTATGATGGTGGGCTGGGAACACACTCACTCATGCACACTGTAATGCACACACCAATGCAGCTGCAAATCTGAAAATCTATTGCCAATGCCATTTATCACACTCATCTTCTCATCCATATTTGATTGCTTTAGCTCTGAAATAGGCTTGATCGAACTATTAATTCACAAAATGCAAGACTTTTAGTGCAAATGGCATTGGCACATGTGGTCTGCATTATGCATGAGCCAGGTCCTCCTTTTAACCACACACACACACAGACACACACACACACAGACAGTGTGTGTCATAGTGACCGGCTTCAGTGTAATCCATCAGACAGTGCTTTCATTAAAAACTCTGGCTCTGTGTCAGTTGTCGTCTCATGCTGATATAACAGTTAGGAGAAAGGATATTACTGTCACCTTGTAGTTCAGAATCAGGACGGAGGCTTTTGTTTAGAGAGTGACATATTTTTGCTGCTTTCATTTGCTTGCAGGATGCAGTAGCAAATATCACTGTGAGGGAGCTTGTGGAAATTGGGTTTTCAGCTTTGCGCACTGATAGGGGATGGAAGTTGGTGCCCACCTATTTAATGTTGTCCTGGATCCCAGGCTATAGTTAATTATGTTTGCAATTGATATGATACAGATTGTCTTTATGTTTATGAGTTTGGTAACTGATATGCAAAACCAATATAAACGACATGTGATTAATTGTTGTTGACTACAACAATAATGCATTATGAATTTATATTATTATTATTGCTTATGCCATTTAAGAATGAAATGTTTTGCAGTTATCATTTTGTTGTGCAATAGCATTGTTTTGTGCTATGCTGTTGTGTTCATATGAGGGAAAAGTTTTCATATATATTAAGTGTTCATGGAATGTATAAGAAAGTTAAATTAAAGTTAAATGTACTCAATTTTAAAGGGTTAGTTCACCCAAAAATGAAAATTCTGTCAGTATTTACTCACCCTCATGTTGTTCCAAACATCTATGTGTTTATTTGTTCTGTTGAACACAAAGGCAGATATTTGGAAGAATGTTTTAATCAAACAGATCTCAATCCCCATTGACTACCATAGTATGTATTTTTTCCTACTATTGTAGTCAATGGGGATTGAGATCTGTTTGATTAAAACATTCTTCCAAATATCTGCCTTTGTGTTCAGCAGAACAAATAAACACATAGAGGTTTGGAACAAAATGAGGTGAGTGAATACTGACAGAATTTTCATTTTGGGTGATACTAACCCTTTAACCTGTTAACTGTCACTCCCTTTTTGAATAGACATGGAAATGCACATTTTGAACTTAAATTGTCGTAATTCAAGAATGCTTTGGAATATAGACTTAAAATTGGTCTTTTTTAAAGAAGACATTTGGCAGATTTGTCGAAGTGAAATAAATTCAGAATGTGAAACAGAAAAAAAGTTAAAGAAGTTTGAGTTTATGGAAATGTACAAAAATATTCATATTTTATATAAAATATATATATTATATATTTTATATAAAATATATATATTACATATTTTATATAAAATATATATTTATAAAATATATATTTAGAAAAAATATTCATATTTTATATAAAATATATATTTTCAAAACCTGGGCTACTCTAAAAGTGCAGAAAATCTGAAGGCAAAAGTTGTGTTTACACATTTTAGGTTGATATCTCAAAAAATTAGCTTTCTGGGAGATTTTGTTTGGGTGCAGTACCAAACTTTTTCACTAGGGCACAATCAGACTCCATTACTGCCCATATAAGGCCACCTCCATTTCCATATGTGTTTTGAGTGATCTGAATCATCATTTACACAATTTCTATACAATTTATGAAGTAGACATCCTATTCAGAAGTAGTATGGGAAGTTTGGCAGATTTTGATATGAATTCAACCTCTAAAAAACACATACAAAGAACACGCATGTGCGTTATAGCTTCCTGCCACATCACAAATGGTGAATTTATTACTGTTTTTCATAATATTTAAAACATTTTCAGACCTTTTTTCTAAAATAATTAAATGAATGCAATACTTTTGAATTCTTGGCATGAAAACAAACCGAGGTTTCTACCTTTTTTTCATGATTTTTCATGTTTATTGCTATTTCAATATAAAGGTCTGAACACACTTTATGAGACTGAAAATATTGTAGTTGCAAATTGATAAATTACAGCTCCTGTGTAATTTATTTTGAAAAGCAGTCACCAAATATGGAAACTAGAGATTGTAAGCTTAAATGATATATAGTTTGTCAATATTACTTAAGGTCTTTTCTAAGATATTATTGTTTTAAAAATATAATGGCAAGCGTTCCCACCTGTGGGATGTGACAGTTAAGGGGTTCAAGAACCACTAACCAAATAATTATAAAAGTGTAAATATTGGTAATAAATATTTGTCAAACCATTGTAAAACCAATATGCATAAACAATATGTGATTAATTGTTGTTGACTACAACAATAATGCATTATGAGTGCATTATTATTATTGTTTATGCCATTTAAGAATGAAATGTTTTGCAATTATATATTTTTTTGTGTTTTAGGCTATTTCGTGCATTGTTTTGTGCTTGTCAAACCGAATAATCATGGAAAATAAACCTAATAGCAGACCAAGAACAACATTTTATTGTGATTCATGATGGATCTTACAGTAATGTCTCATGTTTTGTTTAAGATTTAAGTTCTTTTCTGATGTTTTGCTTTGTCTTTACTTTTAGATGAGCAGGAAGCTGTGCAGAAGCGAACTTTCACAAAATGGATCAACTCTCATCTGGCAAAGGTGAGCCGAGTCATGTGAGGTTTCTGAACTAACATACATCCATTCATGTGTTCAAGAAAATAAGCACCTGAAAGCACCTCTCTCCACCACACTGCAGTAATCTGTCACAAGACCCGTGGAACTCGTCCAGGTCAAACATGAACATACACTTTAATCTGCTCTTTAGATTACTGTGCCTCATTTTACCAGGGTACGTTCAAGTCAGTCTGCTGACAGGATTTACCTATAGACAGTTATGTAAATCTACAGCATGTAATATTGCTCTTACTGTACAATAGGGCTTATTTTTGTAGGACTTGAAAACAAAAGTGGGAAGGTTATAATATTATCAAAAACACTTTTAAACTCATTAATTAAACATATGTCATTTTTATTTATTACATAGTTGTTGCTATAATCTCACAATATCTCACAGTTGTTTTAGGGTTTATAGTGTTTTTTTCATGACAACAAAGTAGTAAAATTGAATATAACTTTACACAGAAAAGGTTAAGCAATTTTTACACACAAAAATTATAGTGGGTATACTATGGAAGCTTGTTTCCACCACTGAATAAAAAAAAAGAAAAAAATAATTGCGACTTTTTATCTCACAATTGCGAGATATTGTCAGAATTGTGAGAAATAAAGTCGCAATTGCAAGATGTTAAGTCGCGATTACGTGTTATAAAGTCAGAATTGCGAATTTTTTTACAATTCTGACTTTTTATCACAATTGTGAGTTTACATACTCACAATTCTGACTTTATATCACATAATTGCGAGTTTATATGTCGAAATTCTGACATCTTTTCTCAGAATTGTGAGATATAAGCTTGCAATTGCGAGTTATCAGGCTAATTCTAAGGGGAAAAAAGACTAACTTTTTCCCCGCTCAGAATAGTTTAAATTTCACAATTCTGACTTTATTTTTTTTTTTTTTATATGACCTTTTTCATTCTGTGGTGGAAACAAGCTTCCATAGTATACTATTGAAACAGTGTACATTTTTTTTAAAGAAATGTTTGTGGTAAGCAATATTTTGTCACATGTAGTGTTTATTAAGCTTGTATTTAACCTGGAATATTCATTTAAATCATTTTAATTTCCATAATCACAACAGGGACATTATTAAAATCTTCCAGAAACAGGTGCTTGTATAAACACAAGCATTTAGCCATGATATGCATGTAATAATAGCCTGATTTGTGTGTAAAGACAAGAGTGACTGGTCAAGACATTTTTAATTAGCTGCCACTCCAGATAATTCCAGTATGATCACCAAGACCTGACTTGGCTAATCTTCTGTGACGAGGAGCAGGAAATTCATTTGAAATATCAATCTGTGGGGAATACATATTTTGTGCACACCAGCGCCTCTCCAACGTAAAATGTTAACCACAGAAGAGTTGACATTTGAACGTTATTTATTTATCCGTTTGCTCATTATCATCTGTCATGGACATATTGGACCTGTCTGTTAGAGTTGGTGGTGAGATTCATAGCATCAGTTATGCATGAAGATGACAGTTAGAGTTTATGCTCTGATTTTCACTGACTGGAATTCTCAGGTTTAGTGTTTCCTCGCCTATTTAAACAGCTTCTGCATGACAGGATGCTTTCTGAAAATCTTAAAGCATATTTACAAGGAGGTTCCATGAAGGCCTGGCTTATATTAAATTTATCTTATTTCTCAGGGTTTTTTTATACTTTAGGGTTATTTTAGTATTACTATTATAGTAATTATTTATATTTGATTTACTTTTTATTTTTCTATTTTAATATTTTTTATTTTAATCTTCATTTTAGTCATTATAGTACTTAAAGTTATGTATTTAAATTTTTAAGGTACACTATGTAATTTGTTTTGGCCCACTAGTGGTTAGAAAACAAAACCGCATGCATTTTGCGGAAGAAACTTTTTTTGGTTGTGCTTCACCTGTGAGGATGAATATGACCCTTCACAATAGATAATTCTTTACATTTATCTGTTCAATAAAACCCCTAACTCACCTGTTTCAGTAATAAAAACGACCATCTACGCAATCAGATTTACAACATTTCAAATCCCCCTCTTCCCGCCATCTTTGAAAAGCCAGGCCAATGTTGATTCTTGTTTTATTACGAGCTCTGTCGCATTCTTTTTGCCTGCAGACTCTCCTCTGTTCATTATTTGTTTAAAATGGGTGATTCAGAGAGGTTCAAGATTTAACGTGCTCCATGTCAACTTTTCTCTCTCATTGTGACAACTAACCTATCCCACTCCCACACCATACACACATCAATGTAGCCGCAGCAAATTTTCACTATTTACAGATATGACGAGAAAGCGTTGACGAGCGACACATCATGTACACAATTTCCCACAAAAAACGTCCCGTAAGGTCTAAAATATAAAGACTTATGGTTTAATAGGCTAATAGTAAATCAGGACAAAAACACATTTTCTCTAGATATTTATGATGTCACAGACTCTTTGAACTTACAAAAGCTTTATTTTACTTTATTTCGAATACTGAAAACAATTTTTAATATTTTTATATTTAGTTAACAATAATAACCCATGTTTGCAAATTGGTAAAATTTCAAAGCTTAAAGGGATACTCCACTTTTTTTGGAAATAGGCTCATTTTACAACTCCCCCAGAGTTAAACCAGTTTTATCGTTTTTAAATCCATTCAGCCGATTTTCTGATATTTAGAAGAATATCTGTAACCACCAGACAGTTTCTGGTCTCACTGAATACCATAGTATATATTTTTTCCTACTATGGAAGTCAATGAGACCAGAAACTGTCTGGTTACTGATATTATTCTAAATATTCAGAAAAGTCTGAATTGATTCAAAAAATGGTACAACTCAACTGTTTAAATCTGAGGGAGTTGTAAAATGAGCTTATTTCCAAAAGAAGTGGAGTATCCTCTTAAAACTTCAAGCTTAGAAATCAAGGTTTTCAGTGAACTGCATTGAAGAGAGATAGAGAAGAGTTGGACATGCAATCTGATTGTATGAAAAAGATGTGACACGATCCTATTGCTTTGCTTAAATAGACATGAGAATTTTTTTCATGAAATGTGTGCAGGAAGGACAGAAACAGGCATTGTCTCATTAAAATTGCAAAAATATACCTGTTTGAACTGATTCTACAAGCGTCAGAATCAATTACATTCTGTAAATCCAAATAATTTGTTCAATAGCGGAACACCACCACACCATCCTAGGCTCCCGCTGTTCCCACTTCTTTGCTGGTGCCCTTTAACCTCATCCCACTGCTGAATGATGTTGCCTTGGTGACGGCACTCTCAAGTGTTTGAGGGAGAAGTTTGAAGAATGCATGTGCCAAATAGGAAGAAATATGACTCTTATAATTGTTGACAGGATGAACATACAGTAGACTGATACACTGAAGTCAAAGTGTGTGTGCTATTTTAGTGATCACTGTTTCAGGTATTTCTCTATCCTGCCACCAAATCACTAATGCAAATCATATGCAGTGATTTTCCAGCTCTATAATTCCTAGCCCAAAGGCACCGGTTTAATTCTTAGCATGTAAGATAACAGAAGGAGAATTCCACACCGTCTCTGTCTTTCCACTCATTCCTTTAGAGAAGTATCAAAAGAGGATTAGAGGATGCACACACAGGTCCATGATAGATAATGAAATGTAATTAGATGTGAACAGAGTAAATGAGGTCTGTTAGTTCCAAGTTTCAGTAGTGAGTGATTGAAATGTTGCAGTTGAGCCTCAGAGCCTTTTGAATGTTGACTTGAATGCCCACTGCAGCTTTCCATTTCCTGAAGTCATTTGCAGAGTTTGCATTCAGTGAAGCATTAACCCTTGAACAGGTTCCTGCCCTAGAGTTATATAAATATTTGAATATATGCTTACTATTCCCATTGCTGTTTAAATGGATCAGTGAGTAATGGAGTGTGTGTATACATCATTCTAAATGAATAATTAAGCCAAAAACAAAACATTCATATTTCTCACCTTGATTGTAATGTTCAATTTTCCGTGGAACACAATTGGGAGTGGTTTTATGAAAGAACCTTTCATTTGAGCCAGATCTTTTGATCGAATCAGTCGATCATAGTGATTCATTTAAGAATCAAACTCTGAAAGTCTACTGGATGGGAAGATTGTAATTGATTCATTTCTGTTTGTTCTCATCATAATGCATGATATGACTTTGGAAGACTTGTGATAATGAGCAGTAATTATGGACCACTTTTTAGGACACTTTGAATGGGTTTTTGTGTCATTTTTGAAGCTTAAAAGCTTCCAGTATTTTTTTTTTTATTGTAATTGTATAACAAGGGCATCCTGTTCTTTGTTCACGTCTTGTGAAATTGTGATGGTCTAAACTTCTTACAAAAGGCAAAAAAGATCTGCTTCGCTTCAGATCAAGGTCCTGGTTTAACCCAATAATCAATTCAGACAGAATTGATCAGCGTTGCATTAAAAGATTTACCAGAATCCTGGTAAATACTACAAACCATTCATTAAAAGATACCATCACAGGATGCACAGTGCCTCAGGTCTCTTTATTCATACATGTACTTGCAAATTTGAAGGACATCAGAGAGGCAGGACTGAAGCACTAATCTGCCTAAGAGCCTCAACTTGATTAGCCACTGAGAGAGAGAGAGAGAGAGAGAGAGAGAGAGATTGAGAGAGAGAGGGGGAATGCGATGGAAAGGGAGAGAGGCCACCCTCCATTTCAATTTTGTCAAATCCTCTCAGACAGGGTTGGGGCTTAATTATGGCATGCCCAATATTGAGGATGAGCTCATTTCTCATGTGTTTGTCAGATGGGTGAGCAGCACACAGCAGAAACCCGGACACCCTACTGGCTGCACCTGCTTTGTCATGGGACATGAATGAACGCCCCATCAGGTTTCTCTCTGAATTATAAGATTCAGTAATCAGTGTCCACAGATTTACAATTACTGCTCAGAAATTTGTAAACAGTACCCTCAATTTGGTCATTTGTACCCACATATTCATAAACCACACCACTTCTTTTCTAATTGGCCCCTCACACTCAAAAAATAAGGGTTCTTTATTGGCGTGGATGGTTCCATGAAGAACCTTTAACCTAGTGGTTCTCAACCAGGGGGCCGAATATACACGTTTCTACGAATGCCAAGCTCTAAAATATATTATTGGGTTGAGAGAGAGGGGTCTTCAAATACTCTTGTGGACAATGGAAGTAAAAAAGGTTGATATCCATTGCTTTCAATTGGCCAAAAGGTTCTTTATTTGGAAAAAAAGGTTCTTTAGATTATAAAAATGTTCTTCATGCTAAGAAAATATTATTTCGTTTTAGAACTGATCATTGAAAGATTCTAACAGCAAGAGATTAAAACAAAATTCAAAAGATTCAAAAAATGGTTCTTCTAGCACTTTCACTTTAGAAAGTGCTCTGCGAATAATTCTGAATTTAATAATATATATATATATATGTATATATATGTGTATATATATCTGTATATATATATATATATATATATATATATATATATATATATATATATATATATATATATATATATATATATATATAAAAATTAAAAATTAAGATTTTTTTTCAGGTCTAACATGTTAAAAGTGGGTAGCAAAATGTCATTATAAAAGTAAAATTTGTAACTTTCGGAAACAACATTGTGGTATAATACTGTAAGTATTATACTCTTTAAAAGGGTAGTTCACCCAAAAATCATTTTATATATACAGTATATTAATATATATTTATATTTCATTTTATATTAATATTGATATATTATATTATATTGATATATTAATATTAATATTAGCCCCTCTCACTCAACCCAATATATATATATATATATATATATATATATATATATATATATATATATATATATATATATATATATATATATATATATATATATTTTTTTACATTTGTTTTATTCCATAATAAAAGTCAATGCCATACAACACTGGACCCCATCTGTAAAATAAGTACATTTTAAAATTAAATAATCTCAAATGTTAATTTTTTTAATTTCTTTTTTTTTATTGGGTGGTTTAAAAATGATTTGGTGTACAAATTGCAGTCGAACAGTATTAAGCCATGACCTACTCTCAACCTCAATTGAACCTCGTAACTGTCTCTCTCATCTCTGACTGATATTGAAAACAGTTAGAGTGGCCCTCAGGCGATTGTATGTATTCATGAACTTTATTTGGGTTGCTCAGAACATGCATCTACCGTAGCTAAACGCCGTCACTCCGCTGAATACATCAGTAGCGCCTGCCGTGACAATCTATTTCCATCAGTAATAACCAGACACAGATAATTAGTTTGTTAAGCCCTGCTGCTTGAGCATTTGTGTTTTTTTCTCTTATTTTTCATTAGTTGCATAATTACTCAAAGTGCCTCTTTTTAATGTAATATCCTATAAGGTGATTTTATCCAATTAGCTTTTGAATTATTTAGAGCTAATTGGAATATTTTAGCAATTCCTCCCCCTGCTCTCTCAAAAATGCTTCAAGAATTAATCTTTTAAAAATCATCACTCATTTCTCCTTTCTGCCTCTAATTAAGGTCATTCCACTGTGGCTTCTCTTGACTTTGTTCACTTTATAGACACCCGTACGCACACATATACTTACTTTCATGTTTCGTATTAATCTCCTCATGAATGACTTTGGCACCCGGCTGCTTTTTCACTCCAAATCCCAGTCATGTGACTGCTGTCTTTAAGAGAAATGCTGGATGTTTCGTCTGGGTAAAGATGAGCTGTGCTTGGATTAGTGGAGGGGCTTCATCAGGTCAAGACACTCCAGAATCAGCACTTTACACAGGCTTTCTAGATGCTTCTTAAACTCACTGTCACAGACCGACAGCACCAATCTCCACTGGGGCTTCATCATAAAGCTTTTGATTCAAACTCACGTCACAACTATGTTCAGGATGTCAAACAAATTATTGTGAAAAACCTATTATTATCTATTACTCTATCGTTCTATCATTATATCTGATCATTCTATCGTTCTATCTATCAATCTGTCATTCTGCCTATCTATCATTGCCATGTCATTTCTATCATTCTATGTATTGTTTTATCCTTCCATTGTTCTATTCTTCTATCATTCTATCTTTCTATCATTCTATTTTTCTATCATTCTAAATCTATCACTCTATCTGTCATATACAGTTATATTTGTCTATGGTACTTAATAGATATTAAAAGTAAAATGTTCGCTTTTTTTCCTCCCTATGCAGTGTAATCCTCCTTTGGTGGTCTCCGATCTCTTTGAAGATGTTAAAGATGTGGAGTGATGTTGTTGGCTCTTCTTGAAGTCTTGTTCTGGTCACAAACTGGTAAGCTAAATGCTTTTGATTGTTTTGGTATTTGATTATCCTTTGTTATTTTAAGTTATTTAACAGCAGTAGGGGTGTAACAATATATCGTGCCACAATATAGCGCAATTCAAAAATGCAACAGTACATATTGTGGATAGTGACAGATACGTGTCGATGAATAGTTCCCCAAAATAAAAATGACTGTCAGAAAAGTTTTCATAGTTTTAGTGTCAGTAAACTACTATCTATAATGTATAATAATGCAATGGGGAAATAATGCCAAATATCTGATGTTACCAGTAAAAACTGCCCTACATTTATTTTAAAATATATCTCAGTCAGTGAAAGATTAAGCATATTCGCTCTAAATATAATTCTGTATTTTTAGCTGCAGAATCATGTTGTCAGCATTGTCCTTGGGTTACAAGCACCAAGTCCAAGCCTATTCATTTAAACCCACAATTAGGGAATTTGGGGGCCCTGATATACCCAATCACAAATGTAAGTATTCATATGGGTTTCCCATAGCCAGAAAAGGTAAAATAGACGTCAAGTTTGTATTTGTATCTCATCTGGCTCAAAAGCTATAGTCGAATCCCTTTCAGGCAGCGGCCATATTGGATTTGGCCGCCATCTTGGTTTCAGGGACCATTGGCTTGGGCGCCCTGACTAAATCATTTCACTATGCCCTCAGCAACATCTGTGCCAAATTTGATGCGTGTAGATGAATTTGCGCAAACTATGGGATGTAAGGCCCCATTCTACAGCCCAAACTGCTTTTTGGACAGCGGCAATATTGGAATTGGAGGATCAAGGGTCCAGATATACTGGGTCATAAATATGAACATTTCTATGTGTTTCCCATGATCAATTAAGCTGAAAAACATATCAAGTTTGTATTTGTAATTCATGTGGTTTAAAAGTTATAGCCGGAACCCTTCTGGGCAGCGGCCAAATTGGATTTGGCCGCCATCTTGGCCCCGAGAGTCGCTGGCTGCGCGCGCCTCAGCTAAATAATTTCAGTATGACCCTGACTACATCTATGTGCCAAATTTGGTGCTTTTAGATGAATTTGCGAAAAATGTGCTAAGGCCCCATCAAATTTAAGCATTTTAATCATCAGTACATTTTTTGTTAACCTTTTATTATATGTTTTGGAGTATCGCAAAATATTTCGTATCATGAGGTCAATATCGAGATATGTATCGAAATCGTGACATGAGGGTATCGTTACACCCCTAAAACAGCAGTACAAATATACTTAAACATCAGTTGTCCCATTTAGATTTACATTTCTGTTCTTTTTTACATTTTTACATTAGTCAACATTGTTTTAATTCATGGAGAACATGATAAATATAAGTCCAGAAACACAGTGTATTCACTGCACATTTATAGCACATGTGAATACCCACATTCCTCAGTAAACAAATTCCATGGCTAACGATGCCTCAGGTCTGTGAGTGCTGTAACAATTGGATATACCAAGTGGCACATGGCGCTTTGATCATCTGATTTGGTGTCATCTTGTTTACCTTCTTATTCTCTTGTCTTTCTCTCTGTACCTGCTTCATCTTCTTTTCTTGCTATCTCTTCCTGCTTTTGTGTTTGTTGTTCATCTCTTCCTGTTCCTTGCTGGGTATTTCCTCTGTCTATCACCGTTTTCCTTTTTGTCTGCTGTCTGTCCTCTCCCGTCCACGACAGCCATGCGAGCAGGCCGCAAGCTGAGGAGGATCCACTGGGTAGCGAACATGGGAAGAGCGCTGGCAGTTTCTGGAAGGCAGAAGGGTAAGGCAGTCCATTCCCAGAGTGCTTTGCTCAGGTGTACAGCTCCAGGTCATAACCACTCAGTCTGACCTACACAACCTTTCCCCGCTCTGCTCTGATACTGCGCTCTCGGCACTGTCTCACAAGAGACAAAGAGAAGGAAAACCTAGTTCTTCATTTCATGTTTAATTCTTACTCTAAACGACAAGGAATTATATTTGTTTAGATCACCAACAAATGAAGGATTTATGGGATTAATTCGAATGGCTCAGGCATAGATTTATTAGGTGATTTTGACACCTCAGCCGGAAATCATTTTCCTCATTGGGGTTTTAGTCCTGAGTCACCATATTATAAATCTGTCTCTGTTGCCTCACATGTAGCAATGAGATTTCCTCATGGAGTCTCTGAATGCTCCAAAGCTGAACAAGTGGACTGACAATAATGTACAGTCAGCTATGCATTCTCACAAAGTCCTAAAAAGGTGATCAGGACCCTGTTTTGGAAAGACATTATAACATAAAAATAATCAGTCTACTGTATTAAAATTCCACAGATATAAATGTATATATAAAAGATATACAGTACATAATAAAACCATAGTGATTTGGAGAAATGGAGCCCATTTTTCCCTTGTATAAACAGGATATTTTTTCATATCATCTCTCTGGGAGAAGGACATACAGTAGATATTTCATTTACTGTGTAGCTGTGCTTTAGACTTTCATTATACAGCCTGTCAGTGAATGAAGCTGAGCTTAAGCCTCCCACTCCTGAGGTGGTCTGTCTATCTGTGTATCTGATCTCTCCAAAGAGCAGAGGATTCATTTCGTAAGCTACAGTCTTTCACCATCTTATCTGTTCTCTGTCATCCCTCTCTCATCTCTCTCATTCCCTGTGGAGACACAGTAGGAGAAACCAGAGTAGAGAACTCTTTTGTATTATGCCGATGTGTACTTTTACTTCCAATCTGGGACAGAGTTTTTTTGTTTTTTAAAGAAAGTTGATGTTATGATTGTGTGTGCGTGTGTTTTTGTGTGAATTAGTCATTTATTCAACTTGTATGTGTGGCTGGATCTTTGGGATGGGTGTGTTTGGGACTTTTGTTTGTCACTGAACGGTTTTGGGTTATCTCAGAGCTGGGGGTCCTTATCACATGTACTTCAGTTGATGAGCCACACGTTTGTTAACAGCATGTAATGACCTCTTTTCTTCTTTCTTTCTTCTTTCTTTCTTTCTTTCTTTCTTTCTTTCTTTCTTTCTTTCTTTCTTTCTTTCTTTCTTTCTTTCTTTCTTTCTTTCTTTCTTTCTTTCTTCTTTCTTTCTTTCTTTCTTTCTTTCTTTCTTTCTTTCTTTCTTTCTTTCTTTCTTTCTTTCTTTCTTTCTTTCTTTCTTTCTTTCTTTCTTTCTTTCTTTCTTTCTTTCTTTCTTTCTTTCTTTCTTTCTTTCTTTCTTTCTTTCTTTCTTTCTCTTTCTTTCTTTCTTTCTTTCTTTCTTTCTTCTTTCTTTCTTTCTTTCTTTCTTTCTTTCTTTCTTTCTTTCTTTCTTTCTTTCTTTCTTTCTTCTTTCTTTCTTTCTTTCTTCTTTCTTTCTTTCTTTCTTTCTTTCTTTCTTTCTTTCTTTCTTTCTTTCTTTCTTTCTTTCTTTCTTTCTTTCTTTCTTTCTTTCTTTCTTCTTTCTTTCTTTCTTTCTTTCTTTCTTTCTTTCTTTCTTTCTTTCTACCGTTTCAGTCGGCATACAGAGGATCTCTCGGTTAGTGTGACCTTTTCTGTGACTGTCTACTACAATGTCTGTGATTGACACTATCACTTTTTGAATCAAGATGTTGTTTGTGGAATAGAAATGGTTTTGAAGACATTTTGAAGAATGTCTAAGCTGCTCTCTTCCATACGATGAAATTAGGGATCAGTGTTATTTTAGTATTATTTATATACAATTATAGTTTTTCAATTATGTTTTGATATTTTGAATTAGCTTTTATTTTTATTTTTATATTAACTTTTTTGCTTTATTTTTTTGTAATTATGCTATGTGTTTTTGTTTGATTTATTTCAGGTTTAGTTTTTGTTAGTACTTAAACTTCAGTTCTACAGTTAGGTGTCAAGGTAACATTTTGTCATCAGTTACTGACTCTCATGTTGTTCCAAACCTGTTTCTTTCCTCTGTTGAACACAAAATAAGATATTTTAAAGAATGTTGGTAACCAGACAGTTGACTTACTTAGCAATTGTAGGACTTCCATGGTAGGAAACAAAAAATACTATCATCAACTGTCTGGTTACCAACATTTTTTTAAAGGGGTGATGAACTGAGAAATCAAATTTTCCTTGAGCTTTTGACATCTAAAGAGGTCATCATATTATAAGAATATCCTGTAAGTTTCACAACTGAAAACGTCCTTGTTAGTCCAATAAAAGCTTTTATTGACACCAGGCTCAGCAAACAATTCGTTTTTCAAAGTGGGGAACTGTGATCGATAAAGAGGATAAAACACCACCCCGCAGAAGAAGATCAATCGCCTACTTCAACATGGCCGGTTTAGCCCCGCCCACCAATTTTCGTGTCTTCAATTCGAGACGCCCATAAAAACAGAGCGTTTTGAACTAGGCTCAAATCTAGGTAGAAAATAGCCTTTTACTTATTCATTGTGATGTTTTTTAATGTAAACACCAAGTGAACATCATAAGTCCACCTCAGACAACAATATAAAAAAGTTAAAAAGCCAGTTCATGTCCCCTTTAAATATCTTATTTTGTGTTCAACAGAAAAAAAAAACTCATACATGTTTGGATTCAAAGGGTTAGTAAGTGATGACAAAATTTTCATTCTGGTTGAACTAAATCTGTAACAATAGCAAGATTGACAGGGTTCAATATGACCTCTGTGCTTTATATCAATTCATCTAAAGCCAGACAGTCCAATAGCTTGCAAAAAACTTAGTCAGTATTCACTAAAAAATCTTGTCTTGACAGCCATGGTCACTATTTACTTTCAATGTATGGAAACTTGAAGAATGAAAGTTTTATTGTTTTAAAATTACATGAGTGTAAGTGTTTTTCTTTTCTTTCCATTTTTTTGGATTAAATGTGTATTTAAATATAATGGTTTGAGGTTTTTATTTCTTGCTTAACAGATTAAGTTAGTTGAACATCAACACAACAGATGTGGTTGATGGCAGGCCTTCTATAGTTCTGGGGCTCATATGGACCATCATCTTATATTTCCAGGTAAAAAAAGGAGAGGAAACATTTCAAAACTCTCTTTATAATTTTAAGTTTCTATGATTTCAGTAGCTATATATAAAATCTCCTCTCCATCTTCTTGTGCAGATAGAGGAGTTCACCAGTCATCTACCAGCCCTACAACCTCAATCTAGCAGTAACTCATCAGTGGAAAGCTCTAACAGCACTGAGACCAGCAGCTCGCCCGTCAAACGCAAGCCCCGCCTTCTCCTTTCAGGGCGGGGCCAGAGAGCCCTGCTCAAATGGGTCCAGACCACTGCAACAAAGTAAGAACTGTATTGTTGATATGTGCATGTGCAAGGCCTTGAATGAATATATTGTTCTCTGTTCTTGTAATCCGTTTCCCTAAGTTAAGCATATGACTGCATTCTTCCATGGCTTTCGACATAATGTACGGACTTACGCATGTGTTTACAGGAGATTGGGTCTCGATGTGAAGGATTTTGGCCCCAGCTGGCGCACAGGGGTAGCTTTTCATGCTGTTATCTTTGCTTTGCGACCCATCTGGTCTGACATGGAACATGTTTGGAAGGAGACCTAAACAGGGATAACCTTGAAGAGGCCTTCTCATTGGCTGAGAGAGAACTGGGCATCCCACGAATACTTGACCCTGAAGGTGATACCAATCAAATGCTTTTTTCTTTTTTAAATCTAAGGCAATATTCATACTTTGTAGTCACGTGACTACCATGGATGCCTGGCGGGCAACAAACGGTATTTTCAACGTAGAGTCCTGTAGTTCCAGGTCTTTTAGTCGCTATCAAGTCTGTTAGCGAGCTAGCTGCATGACTCAGGATTAACTCCAAGGTTAAGGTAGTTAAATTGTGTAAAGCAGACAAGGTTTGTTTTTAGATAATCTAGCAGTAATAATTCCTCCGTAAATAATTTAACTCTAGCTGTTCTCATTGAAAACCATAGATATCACAAACCTCAAAACAACCTATCACACACTTTTGTTGTTGTTGGCAAAATACTACATGCTGCGTTTACACAGCCACCGGCCAGCAGCGTCAAAGTGCCAAGAAATCATTAAATTTTCAATGAATTTTGCCTCTCTCGCGGCGGTGGTGTGAACGTACATCAGCGTCTCATAACACAAACAGCTGACTTCGCCGAACCAGCTGATGGCGTTGATTGACGAAACTACAGGTTAACTTAAAGGGTAACTAAACCCCTGGTCAGAGCCTGACTCCACCCACTGCCAATATTTGAAAAAATGCTGAAAAAGTGGGCAGACACCAGCAGAGATAAAGGGACGAAATATATGCTAAAATACTATCCTGATCGTTTTCAATACTCGCAATTCCAACTCCTGACTGGTTTTACGAACAAGCTGGTTTTTATACTGGCGCTCGTACCAAGAGCGTGGTGAGCTGAGACCTGCGTACGTCACGAAGTGCGGAACATCCAATAGGAAAATTCAACTGCATTAGCCACCGTTCAACCTGAAGAGGGCAGCACTAAGACGTTTTTACACCATATATTGTAGAAATAAAACACTTTACACACATGTCAAAAAATTACTCAAATCAATGACTGTGTATTAATAAAGATTCATTCTTACAGATCATTAACTAAAAAAGTTGGTTTAGGGTTTAGTTACTCTTTAAAGACACGATTAATTTCATGATCATACACACATTGTATTCAAAACATGTTGTAATTACCTTTGATGGAGTGATGGAATGGTCACTGCACAGACATGTAACGTTATACTGTGAAGGTTGCTTATCTCATCTGGTTAGTGCAACCAATTCGCACAACTATCTGGCGGTGTCATTTACACCTCGAAACACCAACTTTTGAATAAAAACTGGCAACATCCTTAGTTTACTGGGTTTCATTGCTGGAGAACGGTGTTCTTGCCTGCCAGCCAGTACTTGTAACGTCACGTGCAAAGTATGAATATAGAATTTATATAGAAGTTTGCAGCTTTTGGTCGCTTGAGAAGGATCCAATCCAATTCATGACTAGATTTTTGATGCAGAGTCTATTTTTGATGTATAACCTGCAAAAAAGATTGTATGTGTATATAATACAAATGTGTTTTTTGGACTGTGTACATTCAAGTTGTGTTGCACGAGGCTCTAAGCGCCAAATGCTTAAATTCTGAATTAGCAGCACGCCACTCACAGAGGATGTGATTGATGAATTTTTAATGGAGGGGTTAAGTCTTAGACCTCCTGAGACGCCATCTGAGCTTTCTCATGCTTCCTACTATGAGTCTGACAAATTAAGTTTGACATTTGAATCGATTAGTGGCCCATTAGACATGGTAACGCTGACTGAACAAATAGTAAACGGTGAGTCGAGGACATTGTCAACCATGGATCTTTTGTAAGAACCACCAGCGAAGCCTTTGCCAGACAATGTCGACTTTATATCGCTGTTATATTGCACCTTGAATAAGGTTGTTAAGATTGAATCAGTTTCCACAAAAATATTAAGCAGCACATCTGTTTTCAACACTGATAATGATATGTTTCTTAAGCACCAAATCAGCATTAGAATGATTTTTGAAGGATCAAAATTTAGCTTTGGCATCCCAGGAATAAATTACATTTTAAAATAGAAAAGTGAATGGAAATTGTAAATATATGGTGGTATTTACATACCTAAAATATATATTCAAAGATTCACACTGTCACAAAGTTTTTAGAATGTATATGCATTTAAAACAAAGAATTGTCACAATGTAAATGCACTGTTTTTTGGTCTTGACAAACCAGTGTACTAGCATTATAAAAAAGTTGCAATTACTGGTGGAGATAATTTTCAAAATACTCAAAAGAACATATTGTGCATATGATCTTTGAGATTTTAGTAGGTAATTTTATGGTGTGTTATGCTAAATGATGATGCATGGATGCACAAAAACAGCTAAAAGAAAATGACTGACTGAAAAAAAAAAACTCAATTAAATCAAATTTGCCACAGAGCAATGAATCACAATGAGTGGGTAAAAATGTAAACAAAAGAAGCTGGCAAACCTTCATTTTGCAAAGAAAGCTAGCGTTTGAATGGTTAGCTATTATGGGCTTCATCTGAACACAGGGTTTCATTGCAGAAGTTGCTGCAACTTGTAAAATGGCTGTAAATGGAAATCTTGATTGTGATTTAGATGTGGATGTGGATAAGCCAGATGAGAAGTCCATCATGACATATGTGGCACAGTTCCTGAAGCATCACCCAGACCGCCAAGAGACAGAGATTGGCCGACAGCAAGAAGAGGTACGCCCCTATAATATTTCTCATCCAGCAACCAAACTTCAATCAGCCCTCCATTCACTATATGTCCAATGGTTAGATGCCTATGCTCTTTACTCTGTCAACAATCTGTCTTATTTGTGGAGTCACATCTCTCTACCATTTTCTTACACTAAATCTCTCTCTTTATTGCCCACCCTCTGTTTTGTCTTCTAATGTCTTGTTGTTTACATGCATTCCTTTTTTGTCTCAAGTTTTATCTCGCTCCTCGAGCCATTGAGGAATTGTTAGAGGTACGTTTGCTCGTATGAAACACATAATGCCTGCTTTGACTGCTCCGCCACTATATCCACCTGCTGCTGCTGCGCCATGTAGTTTGAGATCCTTTCATTAGTATTTTGCCTTCCTTTTCATCATGAGTGGTTCAATACTGTGTGGATCAGGTTTAATAATCCAGGGCATTGTGCAGCTTTAATATGTCCCATATAATTTTACTTCCTTCACTATTACATTTGCATTACAACTGGAACTTTTTGGTGACATTAACATGACAATAATTACCTTTGGCTTTTTCTTCTTCTTTTTTTTGCTTTGCTATACTGATAACCTGATGATTAGCATTAGTAGCAGTCTTTAAAGTATAATAATGGTTCATAATCAAGTTGAAGCCTGATTCTTTTGTAGAAACAGTTAGTTCCCTCATGCCACGCTCTGCAAGTGTTTCAGAGTCACTGTCATTTGAACCATTTTGCCTCTCTGTTATACATTTAAACTAAGACAATTTACGTTTTAATATTCCAGGCCATCGCATGCCTGTGACAGTATTCATTTCTGGGTGGTAGGGGGAAATCATGCAGCAGACGTTGCCAAGGTCATAATATAATCATTTTGATGACCCAAAGGCATTGCCTCGTAGAAGATGCCAAAATGTAAGATGAGCACTGGAAGAATAGACTTAATTTCATTAGAATTAGCTGAACACTGCTCTCACTTTCTCGCTCTTGTTCCTAATTCATAATAGGGAGGGTAAATGTGTGTAAAATGATTAGTATCGCCCCGCAGAGCTGATTTCTTGCTCCCCGTGGAGAGGTTTGGGGCAGATCTGCACAATGGAGGAGAAGAACTCTGCAAGCAGCAGGAACACAAAGTCTGCGCTAGATTTATAAATGTGGCATTAGTGATGCATGTTTGAACAGCAAAATTGTATTGAGTCGGGGGTTTAAAGTGCATTCATTTATTTTAGGTAAGGAAATGAATGAGCGTAAGACCTCCCCAAGGGCCTTAAATCTTCGCAAATGTTTGCTTTTTGTCTTGTTTCTACAATCCTCACTAACTCAGCACTCTTTTTCTCTCAGAGGGAGCAGCGTAAGACACTGAGGGAGCTGAAAGCGTGGGCAGATCAGTTGGAGAGAGACTGTGCTCAAGCCCAGAGGGATGGAGGAAGTTTTGGTGTGAAGTACCAGGTGAGCCTATCATAGACCATATACGATATCAATTGGATACCTGAATCCAATTTTTCAATTTGTCTGTTTCACAGACAAGCCCTAAGCTTGTCCGATGCTAAAATGTATGTTTGAGCTGCTTTAACTGAAAGAAACTTACATGGTAACACTTTACAATAAGGTTAATTAATTAACATTAGTTAATGTATTTACTAACATGAACTAACCATGAGCAATGCATTTGTTACTGCATTTGTTCATCTTTGTTAATGTTAGTTCATGAAAATACAGCTGTTCATTGTTTGTTCATGTTAGTTCACGGTGCATTAACTAATGTTAACAAGATTTTAATCAAGTATTAGTAAATGTGGAAAATAACATTAACAAAGATTAACAAATGCTGTATATGTGCTATTCATTATTAGTTCATATTACCTAATGTAGTTAACTAATGTTAACTAACGAACTTATTGTAAAGTGTTACCACTTACATATATCTTAAAAAAGTACCTTACAATATCAGTGCTATTTTTTGTATCAAGATGCACACCAGTTGTTTTTTTTAAGGCACGTTTATAAAAGCTACTTCAATGTCCTAATTGATCTAAGGCCTAATCCTACGTGTAGTTTAATCTAAGCCCTGTCTGTGAAACCAGGTCTAGGAATCTTAGTTAGATTTAAGTGACTACTGTTAATACCAAAGTCCAAGAAAGCAGTGTGGCTGTTGGTCGAAGTAATACTGCTATACAGTGGGTCTCAACTACCAGTGAAAATGCTTCTGTTTTGTATTTTTGAAACTTGATAGAACTGTTTTCATTATAAATAATGAAATCAGCAGTTGGAAACTAAATAACATGAAATTCTTACAGAGATCCAGACCGTGACTAAAATGGTCACAAATGACTCTGATTAAATGAAACAGATTTATTCAGTCAGTGAATCATGCTTTTGAACAGCCATCGTAATTAAGCGATTCTGTAATTCTGTTTCATTTCAGGAGCCAATGGCAACCTTTTTTTGCCCTATAGCATTTAGGCCCTTTGTTTTGATGACAGCAACACTTTAGCTACAAGTACATGAACTCACTCCACAATTTCATGCAAATTTTGCAACCATTTAAATATTTGGGGTTAGCAAGACTTTTTTCTTTTGGAAGACATGAATACTTTCAGTAAGGATTCATTAAATTGATCAAAAGTGACAGAAAATACCTTATATGTAGAAAAATATATTTCCAATAAATGCTGTTCTTTTGAACTATCTATTGAATCCTTAAAAAAATTATCATAGTTTCCTAAAAATATTAATCAGTGCAGCTGTTTTCAGCAAATCAGCATCATTATTTCTGAAGGATCATGTGACACTGATGACTGGAGTAATGATGCTGAAAATTCAAATGTTTTTGATCAAATAATGCAGCTTTGGTGAGCAATAAGAGACTTGTTTAAAAAATCTTACCAATCTAAAACTTTTGAATGGCAGTGTATGTTGCATGCATGGGATTTCAGATTTTCAGTGCAGTATCAAACTTTTGGACAGTTTGTGTGTGTATACTAATATTATTCTGTCTCAATAGTAGATCCCAGACAAAACATAGGTTGCTCAAAACATTGAAACACACACCCACATATGCATAGACAACGGCAACGCTAATATACATTACTTTACAGCTGAGAGCTCTCGTTGCTTTCATATTCATGGGCACTACACACCAGTGAAGCGACGTCTGTAGCGCCCACGGATATGTTCCATATTCAGAAGAGTCAGAGCTCTAGCAGGGACCGCATGGGTAGAGAGAAAGTGGAAAATTGGAGCCCATTATTGCATGAATACATGCATGTGCAATTTGGCTGTTTAAATTCTTTCTCAGCTTTTGGTATGCGTCTCTTTCTCCCTTTCTCTTGCTTTGTCATATTTTTGATAGGTTGTGCTTTTTTGCTGTCTCTCTCCTATTAGCATTACATTGGGCATTATTTGAATATTTAACATTTTAATAATTTAATTACCTGTAGTTCTCTCATTCATTCATTCACTCTCTCTTTCTTTCACTCAGACGTTCAAGCGTTGCCGTGTACAGTTTGAGGTGCAGAGAAAAAAAGTGGAGACATGTTTTCAGTCTACTCAGAAGGACGGCAAGCTGACTGCAGATCAGGCTCTGCTCAAACAGGCCTGGGAGAGGCTGTCTGCAAGGGTCAGATACACCATACATTTTAATTATTATTTTTATAGGAAACCACTTAGAATACAGTAGTAACCCTAATCCAAACCTCTAGTCCATTTGAGGACATTCATGGTAGATTTAGCTGATTTTATTTTACTTATTAAAAGCAAAAGACAATAATATAATATAATAATATACAGTTATTTTTCCTGCCTGCAGCTTTTGGATTGGCATCTACAGCTGGATAGTGGTTTACCGCATCCTCTGGGTGAAGTTGGTGTGTATTTACATCAAGCAGAGAAGATCCTACGAGAGGAGTTGGTCCCTCAGCAAGCCCATGATGAGACCGCAAAAGCCATTCACAAAAAGCGACTACACGACCAGGTAAAACTGAGAAAGTTTGTGTTTGTCTGTATGACGTATTGGAGAATGGATGAAGGAGTACTGGATCTTTCATTTTTTCTGTATTTGATTGTGCAGGAGATCTTAAGGCTTCTTGAAAGACACAAGCAGACCTTGCAGTTAATCCACAGAGACAGATGTGTTAATAATGTCCCGATTCCCATGGAACAACTGCAAGACATGGCAGAGAGGTAAACCATGACAGATAACCTCAAAGATTAATGAAGAGATCAATTTATAATTGCAATTAAAATTAAATTTGCAATGGCTATAAATAAACATTTTAATAATAAATTGTATTATAATATAATATATTATTAACCTGTTTTATGTAACTGCTTTCAGATTAAACTACATATCTACCTCCTCACACATTCATTTGAGCAAACTAGAATTCTGGGAAATGAAATATGGTATGCTGGCATTTTTGACACTAGCTGAGTCCAAGCTGAAATCCTGGATCATTAAATATGGCCGACTGGAGTCAATGGAGCTTCTGCTGCAAAGCTATGGTGTAAGTTTACAAACTAGATGGTGGTGGGGCAAAAATCCTGTCAAACATCATCACTGTGTAAGAGACACTCAGGGCTCTATCTTGCACCCGGCGCAAATGACTTCATACACTGACGCATTTATCATTCCTATTTTGCACTCGCGCAAAGCGGGCTTTTTTCCTCCACAGACGCACGTCGGTAAACTAGGACATGAACTTTCGCTCCCTGGGCGGGTTCGGCGCAAAAGGAGGCGTGTTTCGGCGAAACATTCCCTGGTGCTATTTTGCAGTTCCAGAAACAATTGCGCCAATGACCAGAAAAAACCTGGTCTAAAGTCAGTGGCGCATTGCGCGTACATTCAGATGCTATTTTAAGCGCGTACATTCTTGGCCATAATACAGAGTGTGAACAACGTGCATACAGATGATTCTCTCAGCTACACATATGCATTTTACTTTTTGCAAATGATACATTGTTTTAAGGAAAAATATAAACATGAGGGAAATCATTGTTGTGTCCATGACGATGGGAAAAATAGATATAAAGCTTACACATTTACCCAAATTATTATATGCATGTTTAACCGAAGCTAATTTGGGTGGGTTTGTCCCATCCCCAATGTCCCTTCTCTTTCTTTACGGCCCTGACGAGAACATCGTATCTCCTCGGCTGTGAACCGATTGTAAAGCGCGTCTGGTGAATGCGCCGTTAAAATAGAATTGCGCCATGGAACAAGCGCACCTCGTTCATCATGCTCTTAAAGGGAATGTGATATGATGCTCTTATTGGTTTATTTCCGTTACGCCCAAACCACACCTATGAATAATGAAGCTACTCCAGACCAACCCTTTAAGATTTGCGCCAGGCGCAAGAGGCATTTATCCCGCCGGGAAAATAGCAACTGTGCTATTTTCCAAAAGCCAATCACATTTTATCACAATGATTTATTGCAGCCCTACTCAACTGTTTGGTTGTAACTCAAAAATGGGTCATTGGTATGTTCTTAAAGTGTTGTAGACATTATATATTATATTATATTATTATTATTATTCTATTAATGAAGCTAAAATGAAATAAAATTGTAAATATTAAATGAAACATTTTATGAAAATTAGAAATGTTGCCTTGGCGCCTAACTGAAATAAAGCAAGCTTAGGTTGTAAACTTCAGTTTAGTAATTTTAGTACTTAGTACTTGCAAACACACGCCCTCAGAGTCCATCTCTTACCAGAGATATGTTGATTCGCTTTCTTTTGATTCCAATGGAGCTTCTCCCAGACCCGATAGCGGTCGGCCCCTCTCCCAAGCTTACGAGGTGGAGCTGGAACTGCTCAGTCCAGTTAGCCAAACACCATCAGCTCTCGGGTCCAGAGGGCACTTCCAAGGAATCCCACTATTCTGACACCAAATTGTTGTGGCAAAAATCCTGTCAAACATCATCACTGCATACGAGACACTCAGAGTCAAATGAATAATGAAAGAGAAGTATTTATTCTTGCAAGAATAGGCCCAGTCGCCAACAAAGCAGTTACACTGTGGAGTGAGTGAGACGCCCTTTGGGAGACATGAGACACCTCTTATTGTCTTTTCAAGGTTCCTCTTCACCCACTCTACCTTTCACCCACCCAAATAAGGTCCTTACTGCTGTTTAGTCTCTACTTAAGGACACAAACTGGTTCTGAAATAAACTGGCCAAAACTGACGTCCCTAAGGTCAGAGGTCCTGTCCCATATGTTCATGAAATGTCACCCACAACCATGTAGACATCTATATTTTACTCATGGAATATGAGTAAAACACATGTCTCAGACTACCTAGTAATCTTCACTAATGATTAAAATTCCCACAACAATGGACTATTTTCATGTAGCTTTGTTTCAGCTACTTCATTGCCTAACCATACAAATAAGTTTTCATACATAGTCATATTTGAGGCCATTCCGTCAAATGGAGTATAGATCTGTTAAAGATACGAATTACTCTGATTGCACAATTAAATGGTCTGATCTTGACTTTTGTTCATTCTCTGCATCTCTAGTCATTTGTGGAGGGACAGCAGTTCTTTGAGAAGTATGAAAGTAGCCACCAGGCTCTGATACAAGCTGCTGAGCTCTACATTAAAGCTGACAGCTCAGGTACTGTATGCTTCAAATTCTGAATTGTTTTGTGTTTTATGTGCCTATGTGACTGCTAAATGATAGTTTGGTAACAGCAGTAGGCTACAACTTTCAAGCAGGGATTTTCATTCTGGTGTTTTACTGTGCAATTATTTCTTTCTCTCATCACTTTATATGAGACTCATCAAATATAGAAAAATGTATTATTATTTTTTAATATACAGTAGAGGATACGGGTAAGAAGGGGCAACCCATGAAGATTTTGATCCTGTCTTAAGTAAACCAACTGAGTGAACCAACAAATATATTTGTAATGTACAAATCATATCATGCTGGGCAGATAAAGGCAGTTTTTTAAATCTGGGTGTCCAGAGGGTAGAATGATAGCAGCTCACCTTGTTTCACCCTCAGTGAGTTTAATCCTTGTGGACTCAGAAGTCAATCAGTCTGTGCCTGTAGCATCTTCCTGCTGTCTCTGTCTCTCTCTCGTTCTCCCTCTCTGTGTTTCATTCTTGCTCTTTTCCGTTTGCTTTTCTTTCTCTTCTACTCTCATTCCTCTCTCCTTCGGGCTACTGGTGAATGAGGTTTTCCCAGGCACAGAACTCGAAAGGGGATCTCCAGTCCATTAGTGCAGATACTGCATTCTAATTGGGTTTCTCCTGGGCGATCAGACTCCCAACATGTTGCTTTGTCCGTGCCTAAGGCAACCTCAACATAGGGGTGGTCTTTGTGATATGTCTGAAGTGTGATTGGAAGATCACAAAATAGGTCTTCCAAAAGCCGATCACGTTTTATCACAATGATTTATTGCAGCACTACTCAACTGGTTGGTTGTAACTCAAAAATGGGTCATTGGTATGTTCTTTAAAGTGTTGTAGACATTATATATTATATTATATATTATTATTATATTAATGAAGCTAAAATGAAATAAAATTTAAATATTAAATGAAACATTTTATGAAAATTAGAAATGTTGCCTTGGCGCCTAACTGAAATAAAAAGCAAGCTTAGGTTGTAAAGCTTCAGTCTAGTAATTTTAGTACTTAGTACTTGCAAACACACTGCTAAGTTTTAAAATTGAAAGAAAAGTATTTTGAAGCTAAAACAGAATTATGAAAACGAAACAAAAAAGGATAAAATAATAATAAATAATAACAAACAACAAAATTAAATTAATTAATTTTTTTGCGTTTTCATATTCTGTTTCAGCTTCAAATTATTTTAGAAGCTATATTACATAATTCTGTTTAGCTTAATAAAATGAAATTTAAAGAAATTAAAGCTGCACTCAAATATAAAAATACTTTAATAGAATACTAATCACACTACAAAACTGTATAGAAACAATGCTAAACGCTCAAATTATTGAACTAACTATAAAATCTTATGGTTACTATATAAGATGGCAATTATAATCAAGATAGCAAAAATAAACTTTTAGAAGGTAAGGATAATGATTGTGGTTACATTAAGGATGTAATTAGCATTTATTTATTAAGTAAATACTAGTAATAGTATTAGTGTACTAATACTAGTATTAGTGTTAGTATTAGCTTCTAGTCTGAGTCTAGATTTATCAGTATATATTTCATTAGTACATTCACAGATCTGCTCTGCTTTTGTATGTTCATGTTTTGACATTTCAGCTGAGAGAGGGTAAAGCTCTTGCTGCGAGAGGTGTCTTGATCAGTGGAGGAGTCTGTCGGTGGAGGTGCGAAGGCGCAAGGTCCATGTTGGAGGAGGTGCAGTGTAACTGGTTGAGGTACAACAGCTGCGTGGCTTTATCTGCAGGCCTGGCTAGAGGAGTGACTCAGGGGGCCTCAGACAACCTAGAACATGCAAACGGGTAAAACAACCACATACATGTAGCCATGTCTCTAAAATTACTAGTAGGCTTGTTTATTAGATACAGTACATCCTTACTCCGCTGTTTTCAGGAGTTTTTTCGAACCTTCCACACTGGATGGACCAGCACGCTGCTATGAACGATGCAGGCAACTTTCTGATCGAGACCTGTGATGAAAACAGTGACACGTGATGTTAAACATCAGCTTCTGCTTCTCAATGGAAGATGGAGGGAGCTGTTTCTGAAGGTCAAACAGGTAAACAAACTTTATCACTCGCTTACATCTTAAAGAATAGAAGCTTGTCAGTTTAAAGGGCAGTTCACCCAAAAATATTAATTCTGTCACAAAGTCTTTATACTGTTGTTCTCTCTAAATGGGAAACATTCGAAGACGTTTAGCATAATGTCAGAACTTCTAGAAATAAATAGTTTTGTGGAAGAAAGAAAGTCATATTTGGTTCATTTTTAAAGGGCTGGTTCACTTGAAAATAAAAATGATCCCATCAAGCTATCCTAGGTGTATATGGCTTCTCTTCTTTCAGCCAAACACAATCAAAGTTATATGAAAAAATATACTTACTGTGTATGGGCCAAAGAATTGCCAGAATAGGCTCCACTGCTCTAGTGATGGGCCTGAGGCACTAGGCATGTGCACTAACATTCTCAATTTTGATATTCATATGATTATCATTTGAAAAATAAAATACTATTTGAATTCTAGACACTGTTGCTTTGCTGCCGGAAATGCAGTGTCCATGATAAATCCTAAAGAACTAACTCAGTTACAATTAAATGCACTGGATGGCGCTGTGGAGTGTGTTAACAAGTTGTCTGTATTTGATCACATAATGTTGTCGTCTGCCTTGCGAAGTTTGGAATTAACGTTACTTGAAAGGATCTACCAAAGTGGAATTACTTTTGATCAAATTAATCAATTAACTGCAAGCTATGATATCATCACCATGAGAAATGACATGAAATCCAAACAGTCTGTTTAGTGAGGAAATACAGCTGTTCATCATTGCATCACAACTGCAGGTAAGCTAGCTGGACCCGCGTGATCAAACGATGCTAACTTATCTAATAGCAAAACGATTCTGAGACATACTTCCTTCATTTTTCGTTGAGGCAGATCGTGTTTAAGAACAGAGCAAAGTGCTGTGAGGAACACCGCCTTCTTTGGTGTCTCTGAAACTGTCTGTCAGCTGCTGCGTCCTTCCCTCATTTTGAGCATAAAGTGCTGTCGTCGCACCTGCATGTAACGTGATAGATATTATTGTTCTCCTCAACATAAACGTGAAACAATATAACTCATTATAATCAGTCATTTGCTGACTTGTGTGTATAGGTGTACGTTTCTGTAATGACATCTGTACGCAATCTGCTTCATTAGTGTGTTTTTTCGCTCGCGCTGCTTGAGCATGCTTTTAATAATGCTTTTCTATATATATTTTTTTTGTTTACACATAAGCCTACTGTTTAGTGTTTTCAACTAAAAGAAAACTTTAATCACTATTTTAAGCTTGTTGTGTATTGCTTAATTGTAAGCTTGTCCGAGAAATTGTGACAAAACGTAAAAAAACAACAAAACTTAAACTAAGTCTTCTTTTGCTGAAACATAATTTAACAAATCGAATATTCGAATATTCCACTTTTATGAGCCCGAATATTTTGAATGCAATATTTTTGAAAAATGCCCATCCTGAGTAGGCACTTCCCTTGGCTGGGTGCAGAAAGGTTTGTTACCCCAGAGCCACTGGTAGGCCCTTGGAGCCTGTTGAATCTCAGAGATAGGTGTTGGTACTCTAGGTTCTGTATTATTCTACCTCACCCCACTGGGGCTCAGGTCGAGCGGGAGTTTTAACCTTCACTCTGAAGCCAGAGCACTGCCATATAAGCTGACGGCCATGTCGTATGAGACTGGAGGGCCGCTGACTCTGTGGTGTATGTTGTATCCCCTTGCTTAAAGGGTATTGCTTTGTTGCTTTGGCAATGTGATTAGGTACCAGGATACTGTAGGCACTGTACAAACAGCTTATCTACCAACGAAGGCTGCGCGGTTAGGCGATCAGGCCTCAGCAGGTCTCTTCTGACCAGACAGCTCTCCAAATCTTTCTACTAGATTTTGATCTTACATTTAAGTGTTGTACATCATTAGATCCTGTTAATTGTCATTTTTTGTGGATACTCACAGTAAATACAAAGTGTTCTGTTTTTTTAAATAAAGAAAATAAACAAGATGCAAATTTTGTGTTCTTTCTGTCAGTGCAGTTCCATTCTGAAACACGTCTGAAAATGAACTGTAACTAAAGTAAAATACTTGTCACATAGGCACGAAAGATTTTTTATAAAGCTGAAATTCTCTTTTAAATGAAGTCATTTATATATTCTCAGTTAATGTAATCTGTATGAAAGAAGAGATGTCAGTCTTTTTCCTTTTAGCTAATTATAGCGTATGATGTGTTAATGTGACCAAGCCCACTGAGAGCACGCTATTCTAATGCAAATGTCTGAGCAAGCCATGCAAACGCCCACACCAGCTGGATAAAACATCCAGTTTAAGAAGAATCTTGTACTTTAGTTCAACAGGCCTACCTGAGGGTGAAGTCCCAAGGACAAATAACTGGACAGCTAGCCTGATTAGATATCAGGCAGTAGGCCTCATTAGGCCTCCCTGTGAGTGGTTTTTCAGCAATGTTTGGGCAACTAGTGGCCGCTTGCTATTACTGTAGTTCAGCCTGCCTCAGCAGGCAGCTTCTGAAGGCGAGTTTGCGCCCTAAAGTATTCATTCTTTGCTACTGGTTCCGTCCAGGAACTCTTTTTATCCTGCCTGTTAGCGGACCATGTGCTCCCCTCACTGAGGGTCTCTATGAGTACGCAGGCTCCTGAGTCTGGTCAGACGGTCATAGGCCTCTCCTGAGGCCTCCCAGTTAGATCAGCCCTTAGGCCATCTCAGGTCTCCCAGTGTTTTGAAACACAAACGCTGGGTAGATCCATGGATTCGAGCAGAGAAACTCCCCCTCGCTGGCAAGGGTTGTAAGCACTATGCTAAATCATGCTCTCCGGGCATACCCCTGTCCCTGAGATCTGGGCCAACTGTCAGCTTTGCAGTCCCTCAGGTTGGATGCCTTATCTAAAGGCAAGTGTCCAGAAGCTCTGTCGTTGGACAGACAGGAAGTTAACCAGGCTGAAGCCAGGCCTTCCTGGTGGCATTTCGGGTGAGTATGTTCATTCGAATAAGTGATTGGCTGGGAATCCTTCATGTTACCATGCCACATTCTCTAGAAGGGACCCTTTCTAATTTGAAGCTGTGGTTCCAAGCCATTGAGCAGGCCCAGGTAGGCCTTTCGGTAAACTATGTTTGATGGAGGTTTTCCTGTGAGGATTAAAGCTTGGGTTATGACCTGAGGGAATGCTGTCATTGACAACCCAGTGTGAGCTGAGGGTGGGTGGTTCTAGCGTTTCATTTGAATTGGCTGGTTATGATGGTTGTCAATGCCACTTGGCATGCACTCCCCATAGCATGGTGGTGTTGGTATATCATTCCCCAATGTGTTCTTGATGCAGTGAGAGTTCCCTTTCTAAAGGGAATGTCTAGGTTTCAACTGTAACCTCTGTTCCCTAAGAACATGGAACAAGACACTGCGTCTCCTTGCCATTCCTTCGGGGCCTGCGTCCTTCAGACAATAAGGTGTTTGTCATGTTTGCAAGACACCCCTTTTTTATATTTCCAGGTCTCGTGATAATGACATCATGGGCTGTTGACGGCTAATAGGATTGCCATGATTCTATAGCAGTTTCAGACACCTGTCTCGCCTGAGGCGTTTTCCCCAATGCATTGCGAAGCAGTGTCTCGTTCCTTGTTCTCTGGGAACAGAAGTTACAGGCGTAATCTAGATGTTTTTTTGGCTTCAAAATACCAGTTACTATTCTCTCCCATTATAAAGCTTGGAAAAGCCAGGATATTTTTTATATAACTCCGATTGTGTCTGGCTGAAAGAACAAAGTCATATACACCTACTTTAGGATGACTTGAGGGTGAGTAAATTATCAGTATAATTCTACATTTTTGGTTGAACTGAACCCTTTAAGTAAACCATTTCATTAATTATATAAATTATGAAGTCTGTTTTTCTCCTTTCACAGTACTCCTCGTCTTCCTGAGACTCATACAGTAAGGACACACCAGGATGTCAGCACAGACATACAAGAGTTTCTGGATACTTCCATTACCAAACTGTACCTCACCGCTTCAAGTGTCATTGTTGGATGTCAAAGCCTTTATGCAGGATGTTGAGGTAAAAGATTTCAACATTCAATGTAACCTTTCTCTGCTATGTGATATTGGCCTCTCAGAAATGATAAATACCAATTTTGTCCATCTGAGTTTCCTCTAAGCCTTCTGATTGAATTTACACACATATTGCAGGACATCAAACACAGGCTGACCTGCTGTGGAAGCACAACATAAAGTGGCTGCTCACTCTGCTCAGCTTCTGGCCAAAGAACTCTGGTTTCGTGCTGGTGGAGCTAAAGCACTTTCTGACAAGTAACAACAACCGAAGCACAGCTCCACCAGGTTTGTGCAATGTTTGCTAACTTGTATAACATTATTAATTATAGCATTTATATCTAAAAAAATTATAAATGAAAAAGGAATGGTAACCACAGGCATCATAAAAGCACTACAAATATGATAAAAGCATCAGGAAATATTACATAACTTGCATGGGTGCAGATGACATTGAATGCAAGTCATTTGGACCATTTTATGCTACACATTTTTTGCTACTAGTTTTCAATACTGAGAGCCTCTGGTCACCATTCACATACATTCTAAAATGTCAGCTTCTGTGTTCCGTAAAACAAAACAAAAATCTAAATTTGTTTGGAATGATTTAAGTTATATCATGTAGATTTCATATGACATATGTCTGGGAATAAATTATGTAATTCTGTTTGTATCCTTACAGCTGAAAGAAAAGTGTCCTTTAATTTTGAAGGAGTGCCAGGCTCTATTTCCTCTGTTAGAAGAGCTAGAGAAACAAAATCTCAACGTTCTTACCAGACAGCGGAGCACGCTTACACATCATCACCCAGCAACACAACCAGGAAATGTGTCAGGTCAGTACAGACCACTGGGAGGAAAAGATTATCAGACCATGAAAGAAATACAGTGTGGGAGAAACAGTAACAGATGTGACAAATAATAAGTGGCTGTTTTTGTAATGAATAAACCTGCCTGGTATCTGTGTCAACTGTATAATTGTTCAATGTGTTAATTGATGTTTTATATATAAAAATTGCAGGAGCTACAAACACAGCAGCAGACCTGTAAGCGTTGTGTTTGTGCTGCATGGAGCGCAGTTACCTGTCTCTACAGAGGGCGCTGTGCTGTGCTAAATCCCTACAGAACTTTGACATGTCTCTTCTGCAGAACAGAGTGACGGAGATTCAGACCACCACACAGGTCAGACTACATTGACAGCTCTGCAATAAAACTTTCATACATTACCAATCAAAACAGTGGGGTTAGAATGTTATTTTCTCTTTTAAAGAAATTATTCAGCAAGTTTAAGTTTTAAGTTTAAGAAGCTTGAGCACCAAATCAGCGTACTAGAATGATCTTTCCCTGAAGGATCATGTGACACAGACCGATGCTGAAAATTCAGCCTTTCACAGTCACAGGAATAAATTATATTTTTATTAACATAGAAACCAGTTATTTTAAATTGAAGCAATATTACTGTTTTGTTTACTGTATTTTTGATTAAATAACATTTAGCTGCTATTATTCTGCCTTCTAGGCACTGAGATGCTGAAATCTGAAGGATTTGCAAAAACAAAAACAAAAAAAATCTTCCTTTATCTGCCCAGCCATTATATGAATTTTACATTACAAACAACATATTTTTTTGGTTCACTTATCACCAAATGTAAATTTATGTAGCACAGGATCAAAATCTTTTTGGTGGCCCCCCTCTACCCACATCCTATATATTTAAAAATAATATGATATGAAAAAAAAAATCTTAAAGACCCCAAACTTTTGACTGGTATTTTTTGTTGCAATAATGCTGGCTTTGACACCTGAAAATTGCACACATCTTTGTTTTGGATTTTCAAACAATTGGCAAGGAACAATTTATCCATAAATTGCATCTTAGCCATTATTTAACTGAACACACAGGGGAAATAGCAGATTTATCTCAAAACAGAGAGCACTCAAACATTTCCCCTTACAATGCAGATAAACACCTACCCATTACAAAAGAAAAGCAACCAGACATTTTTTCAAAAAAGTCTTCTGGACGACAATAGACAAAATTGAAGTCAGTCTTCAGATACAAAGTATTTCAACCTCTTGCTGCATCTCCTCTCTAACTCTTTGATTGTGTTCCACAGAAGAAAAATAACTATCCGATAAAGAGATATAGTTCGAATTTGTCAATCAACTACAGAGCTGTTCTGACAGTGTTGTGCTCTGATCAGGCTCTTGATCGCAGGAGGCTTTGGAGTGGCAGGCAGGTGGCAGATGACTAACGGCAGCCTCATGCGGAGGTTTGAGGAGTCTCGTGCTGACCTGGAGAAGGCGCTGCGTGTGGGCCAAGCCTGTTTAAAGGAAAGGGGAGACCCAGATGAGCTGTTCCGCAAACACAATGTACGTCATTGATGTCTCAATCTGGTGAACCCTTCAAACATATTTATCTTGTCCTGTTCTTCTAATTAAGTGTGTAATTATTTGCTCAGGAGTTCTCTGGGCGACTAGACCAGCACATTTTAAGTGCTTATTTAAAGGCTTGTGATGATCTCACTTATATCATTCTTCGAGGAAGACTAATGGAGTCTGCGAGAGACTGGTCAGAAGACTGCACAAGCAATGGAAGGTCAGTTGGAAGATCAAAAATTGTGAAAATTTAGACAACTTAACAGGAACAGGAAGCTACACTGTTAAAAAAAAACTAAACAAAACAAAAAAACATTGTTGGTTTAACTTAAAAAGTAATCCACCTGGTTGCCTCAATTTTGATTTCATTGAAATACAATTTTTAAGTTTATACAATTAAATTTTGAGATTGGTTTAATAAATAGAAACTCAAAATATTGTAAACGAGTTGTAAACATGTTGAATCCACAAAAGATGAAAAAGCCGTGACTACAAATGGAAAATACTTTAAAGGATTCATCTCTATGCATTTCTTCCTCCTTGAGGACATTCAAGCCCAGAGCGCTTTCCATTCCATCTGCTCAGTCTCCAGGTGGAAACAGAGAGGCGTTTCTGGTGACTGACCACTTACAGGAGTGTAGGATAGAGCTGAAAGGGAGGACAAATCCCTGCTCACAGCCGGCAGTGAAAAAACTATCAAAGAACACAGGGTGAGATACAGAGAGCCGATAGAAAATCATGGAATCCCAGAACCTGAAAATTATCTACTATCTATTTATGTATCTTTATAGGCCTTTTTCATGACATAAAACACTTTCTGCATGTGAGAAGCGACTAAAGACGATGGAGCATCTCTGTCAGGATCTTCCAGAGAATGACCAAGGCTATCAAACACTGGAGCAAACCAGAGATCATCTTTCAGAGGCCAAGGGTTTAATAGAGCGAACGCACCTGAAACTACAGCAGACATGGATGAATGGAGAGTGGCATGCCAGGTGAGATGCAAAAACTGAGTGACAAAATGTGATGCATTACTGGACAAATTTTGTCAATGCTATGATTTATTTTCCTAGAATGGTGTAAAATGTATGGGAATGAAAATTAAATAACATTGAATAACACACTACAGTTAAAATGATAGGAAAGCACGTTACATTTTCCTTTAGCTTGTTAGTCAGCACATATAAGTGTGCTTATTAAACTCAACAAAACAAGGATTTAAATCGTACTTCAAGTAATCGTTTAATTTTACATTAAATGCTGCGTTAAGAAAGTGATAAAATGGTACTCTCTTTAATTACATTTTAAACTGCCTTTTTTATTATTATTTTTATTTTTTTGATATATGTTTTTTTAATTTACAACACATTTAACACACAAACATAACATGCACTTAATACAAACATAAGCCTTTTTTATTTAAATTTAAACAAAATTTACTTTTGTTTTTTTTCAAATGCTTGTAAGTACACATTCAATACGGTTTAGCACTTTCTTTTTCGACAAAAGACGACATGTGCGGGTTGTGTAAGAAGTTATTTGTTTTTGTCCTCCAGGTTCAGTGAGCTGTCTGGATGGCTTCTCCCAGCAGGAAATGCAAAGTGCTGCTGAAATCTCTTCCTCCAGGTGAGCTCACCCCAAATCGATGCGACTTATGCTCATCTGCAAACTGAATACTGTATGTGTGTTCAGACCACTGTCTGTTATGTGACTTGATCTGACCTCCCTCTGCTTCCCTTTGCAGATGCAGCGTCGGGCGGTAAAGGCTCAGGGCGAGACTCTGGCACTGGCTGAAAGCTCGTGCCTCGCTGTTCTGGAGGAGATAAGTCCTGAGAATGAAGTTCGCACACAGAGGGCTGCTTTTGATAAACTCTCACAGCAGTTTCCTGCACTTCTCCTGTCTCTGTCTGAGGTGAAGGGTGGTCCTCATGTCTTCTAGGTTCAATGCAAGTTGTACTGTTGCAAATGTCTTGCTTTTGGAAAAAAATGTTTGCTGCAATATCTCCATGTGCATTTTTTAATTTTATTGTACAGATATCTGTGGTTTAATATTTTGCATGGTTAGAACTATTTTACTGTTTTGTCAGGATTATACTGTTGCAGTGGCCAATGAAGGGAACATAAAGACTAGAGAGGAGGTGAGGAGGAGGAGGAGGATGTGATTCACATGCCAAACTTGCAATAGCAGAGATATTACACAAGCCAAACAGCTGCTCCTTATTCACCAGGTAGGGACTGTAGAATTCATTTCTGTCTGACACATATAATGCAATAGACACTGATGAATCATGTTGATTTTATTTGCTAATCCTATTGCTGTGAATAAGTGATCTTTCTCATGCATAATATTCCAAGGGTGAATTTCAGGATCATTCATTCTATTTCTTTTCCCTTTTCCCTTTTTCTTTCTTCCCTGTCACCCTGCCATGATGTGCAATCCAGCAAAATCTAAAGACACAGGAAGCAAAGAGATGGATGTAAGATCTCAAAGGTAAGAAGACTGGGCAGCTCAGAGAGAAACACCTGCAGGTAACACTTTCATTCAAATGAGATTTACACATATTATAATCCAAGTCTTATCTCCCTTAAAGTGTCTGTAAAAAATGGTTTGGAAAGATCTCCATATGTTAGACTCATCGCAATTTAGTTTCATAGGCAGGATCCTAACTTTTATTAAATCTCATAAATGGCTGCCTTTCAGTGATGCAACAAATAGCACTCCCCATTTAGACCGTTTCTCAATCAATTTCAGTTAATTAACTCGAGTTACATAATCAGATTACTTTTTCAGAGTAACTATTGAAAGAGCGCATTACTTTTAAATTTAAAACATAATATCTGAATACATTTTTTGGAGTAAGTAGTTAGTGCAGAGTATTATTACGTAGTAACTAATTGTAATTACAGACTACTGTAAATGTGAGCATGCATTTACTCATCTCACTTAAACAAAACAAATTCAGTATTCCTGAAAAACAGTAAAACTGTCAAATGCATACTCGAATATTAGAAGCTACACTGTGTAAGGGGTTTCTATGTTCGGTCGCCACGAGTTACTATCTTGAGGCCACGAGTTACTATCTTGAGGCCACGAGTTACCACCCTGAGGCCACGAGTTACTATCTCTGAGGCCACGAGTTACGATCTTGAGGCCACGAGTTCATGATCTTGAGGCCACGAGTTACGATCCTGAGGCCACGAGTTATGATCTTGAGGCCACGAGTTACTATCTTGAGGCCACGAGTTATGATCTTGAGGCCACGAGTTATGATCTTGAGGCCACGAGTTATGATCTTGAGGCCACGAGTTACTGATCTTGAGGCCACGAGTTACTATCTTGAGGCCACGAGTTACTATCTTGAGGCCACGAGTTACCATCTTGAGGCCACGAGTTACTGATCTTGAGGCCACGAGTTACTGATCTTGAGGCCACGAGTTACTATCTTGAGGCCAACGAGTTACTATCTTGAGGCCACGAGTTACTATCTTGAGGCCACGAGTTATGATCCTGAGGCCACGAGCTACTATCCCGAGGCCACGAGTTACTATCTTAGGCCACGAGTTACTATCTTGAGGCCACGAGTTAGTATCTTGAGGCCACGAGTTACTATCTCGAGGCCACGAGTTACCATCCTGAGGCCACGAGTTAGTATCTTGAGGCCACGAGTTAGTATCTTGAGGCCACGAGTTACTATCTCTGAGGCCACGAGTTACTAATCTTGAGGCCACGAGTTACTATCTTGAGGCCACGAGTTACTATCTCGAGGCCACGAGTTACTATCTTGAGGCCACGAGTTACTATCTTGAGGCCACGAGTTACTGATCCTTAGGCCACGAGTTACTATCTTGAGGCCACGATTTACTATCTTGAGGCCACGAGTTACTATCTCGTGAGGCCACGAGTTACTGATCTCGAGGCCACGGGTTACTATCTCGAGGCCACGAGTTACTGATCTCTAGGCCACGAGTTACTGATCTTGAGGCCACGGGTTACCATCTCTGAGGCCACGAGTTACTATCTTGAGGCCACGAGTTACTATCTTGAGGCCACGATTTACTATCTTGAGGCCACGAGTTACTATCTTGCAGGCCACGAGTTACTATCTTGAGGCCACGAGTTACTGATCTTGAGGCCACGAGTTACTATCTTGAGGCCACGAGTTACTGATTCTGAGGCCACGAGTTACTATCTTGAGGCCACGAGTTACTATCTCTGAGGCCACGAGTTACTATCTTGAGGCCACGAGTTACCATCTTGAGGCCACGAGTTACGATCTTGAGGCCACGAGTTATGATCTTGAGGCCACGAGTTACTATCTCTGAGGCCACTAAGTTACTGATCTTGAGGCCACGAGTTACTATCTCGAGGCCAAGATTTACCATCTCTGAGGCCACGAGCTTACTATCTTGCAGGCCACAGAGTTACCATCTCGAGGCCACGGAGTTACTATCTTGAGGCCACGAGTTACTGATCTCCAGGCCAACGGGTTACATCCCCTAGGCCACAAGTTACTATCTCGAGGCCACGGGTTACTATCTCTGAGGCCAGCGAGTCACCTATCTGAGGCCATCAAGTTACCATCTTCAGGTCACTGAGTTACTATCTGAGGCCATCAGAGTTACTATCTTGAGGCTATCGAGTTACTATCTTGAGGCCAATAGTTAGTCTCTTGAGGCCACAAGATAGTATCTTTAGGTCAGCAGCTAGTATCTTGAGGCCACAAGATAGTTATAATAAATTTGAATGCAACATGAATAATCCGAAGGAAAAGCAATCACTTACTTTACTTGCAGTTGGTAATGTTTATTCTCATTGCTCTTTAGGTCACTGTGAATGCATGGCAGGAGTTTGATTTGGAGAGAGAGGCCATCTGGCAGTTTGTGTGTCTTGTCAGTCCTGTCCTGCAGAGGGAGCTTATCTTTCAGCAGCCTGGACAACCTCAAGACTGAAATGAAAATGTTAAAGTGAGAGCAAAGACAAAAAAATATAGTTGTTAAATGTTTATTAAACTTTGGACTGAAAATAATATTCATATCTGTGTGTTTGTTTAGGAGCTTCATGAGCAGGGCAACACATTTGCTGTACGAGCCTGAGTCCCTGTTGCAGGAAGGCAGCAGATATTAAACTTGGTTCTCACAATCAGTCTTTACTACAGGATCAGGCCCAATCCACAAAAGAAAGACTGCAGGAGATACAAGCCAGCCTCAGGAAAATGTAAGACAGCTTTAAGTCAATATGCCTGTATCTACTGTGCACACTGTACATATACTGCACAATTCACATTACATACATTATTTCTTGTAGCAACCTACTGTAAATGCCAGTAAACCTTACTGAAATAGAGAAATAGTCTGCTGCACCTTCATCAACCTTATTCAGAATAGACCTGCTATATGTAGTGTACTTCAAATATTAAAAGTGTTTATATTTTAAAAAAACCCTGTACTTTCAGATACTTATAATATTGGCACTTAAATGTACATCTGTAAAAATGAATATTATTTGAAAGTACAGGATTTCCATAATAAGTACATCTTTCAGGGGAACTATTTTTCATAAGGGGTGTTTATTTCCTGCTTGTATCTGTTCCAATAGAGTGTCAGATCTGGAGATGATGCACATATGGTGGCAAAGTTTCAGTCATGAGTCTCGAGGCTTTCTTCTCCTGGGTCTGTGATAGTAAGAGGGAGCTTGAAGCTTTCGGCGGATCCTCTGCCAACCTGGATGAGCAGATTCACACGGTGGAGGTAAACAGAGATAATGACCTGGATCAGAAGACTGTAACTTAATAAACATAACCAAATCAACCAGACAACATGACAGGTTTCATTTAGCGCTCAGTGAATAATGTCTCTTCATTGTTTACCGTCTTAGATGTTAAAGGAGGCCTTAGAGGAGAAGATGGACATCTTTAGCCGATTGGAGACAGAGTTTAAATCTTTAACTCATTTCATTGCACCGAATGAGGCTGGTCGAATTAAAGCACGTCTGATGCAGATTGAAAGATACCGGGAAGAGTTTAAGAACAGCGTGGAGGAACGAGAGGCAGAGCTTCACTCTAGTTCTAGAAATATGAAACAATTTACTCAGATCTCAATGAGGTAACACTATATACATGGCTCTCTGTGCTACTCTGGTCTGATATATTATTCAAGTCATGTTGGATGTGTGTGTGTTACTCAATGTTTTCACTCATCTTAGGTTGAAGGTTTGCTGAATGGCACTAGCAGGAAAAATTGAACACACCAGTTACTTCATGTACATCAGCATCAAGAACATATAAAACTCTCCATGAACATATGGTTAGTATTACATGGTTTGTGTTAACTATGTTGGTTTGAAACAGACAACTTAAAGACCTAAATAAATCAATTTCCATACCATACTGTATTTTATCTAGATCAGGGGTGTAAATCTCAAAATTGGGGGCCTCTATACCAGTATATACAGTATACAATCACTACAATTGTAATGAATCAAAAGTTATTTAAATGAAGAACAACTGAAATAAATAAGTCAGTTCACATGTGCAGTATGGTATTTATAAATATTACATTTTATTTCAAATTTGATATTTTACTATATTTTATTTTAAATTAGGGTGACTGGATATAGCTGCAGCATGTCTTGTTGACTGTCTCCTAGGATACAGGTTCAGTTTTGTTTTTGTTTTAGGGCTGATATAATAAGCCCTGTGGAGAAATATATTGACTGCTGTTTAATAATCCTTAAGAGAACTGCGAAGTAACAAAGACCAGACCAAAATGCAGAAAGTAAAAGCAATTTGCAGACCAGATTAAAGGAGTAAACTATTTACACTTGAAGGGCTGCAGGAAATAATCCACACAGTCAGCCAGAGGGCCATTAGTACAAGAGGCCCTATGTCACATGAACAAACATGGAAACAGGTCTCATTGCATTCGCATCCGCAATGAGAAAAGTGTTATTGTTGGTGTTTTATGCGATTTAAATATCTAGATGTTTGTAAGAAGAAAATAAAAAAAACTTCTAGACCTCTATTTATGCTCATCTCCTTAAATCTTAAATTAAACGTCTCTATATATTTATCAAAGTACATACAAAAGACCTGAAAGGGAAGCAATGCAACCTGTTTTACTGAACATTGCGCATAACCCCTATTATAGACCATATGCTAAAATTTTCACTTAACTGTTGACTTTGAAAATATGATTTTATAAAAGGCATTTGAGGCTGCTAGAGTAACATTTATTCCCTTCATTCTCAGGATGTAGTGCAGCGTGCTACAGCAGCTCGGGCCCAGGCTAATGTCTCTGAGTCTGGGCTGGAGGAGGCTGTCTGATGGGGGACAGATGGGAGAAAGCTGTGGCTGACCTTCAGCAAGCTCACAAATTATATACCCAGCAAGCCACAGAAAAACAATCAAAACTGGAGAACCTGTTGACTCTGTGGCAAAGGCATGTGTTTGCATATTTATTTGATACATAATACGTGTTGACTGCAATGAAGGTGATTTTTGTTACTTAAATAAAAGATTGTAATATAAAAACAATGTTTTGGCTGTCTGCTTTTTTAGAGGTGAGAGAGATCTCTCACTTCTGCAGTCCTGGTTGAACAGGTGTGAAAATCTATGCAGTTCAGATTCTCCCTACCTGACCATAGACAATGTGAAGCTACAGAGCCAGCTTCAGATGCTGCAGGTGAGTGCGAAGTCTGAAAGGTATCTTGTTTTTGTTTTCCACATCCATGGTTCTTTATGTTTAATGTTTAATGCTGATTGTTTGAATTACCATCACTCATTTAAAACTCTCAATAACAATTTAGGACACTATGACTTTAATGGCAACTGGCAAGAGAACCAATAAAATCTTTTTTTAATGACATATCAGGACATGCAGTCAGAAGTTCCCTCTCAGGAGTCTTTGTTGGAAAGTTTGGAGACCCAGAGCCGAGTCTCTGTACTCCTCAGCCTCAGAGGAAAGGACGGCAGAGCTTAGAGATCTTCATTGTAGCATGGAAGAGAGGTGGTGTTCTCTCAGTACTAATATACCACTCAGGTAATACTAATTTATATTTTTGTCCTTGCCATTTGTTTGATTATGTGCTCCTAAAATATACACATTCAAATGTTTTCTTTCTCTTCCAGAAATTTTACCAAAAATATTTCTGTCTCTTAGGACATTATAAGTATAAAATTACATGAAAATTAACTCTAAAATACATTTTATTATTAAGCAAAATGTCATGCACATTAAGCTAACTACAAATATAAAACATATAATTAAAAACATTAATAAAAATGATAAAAAATAGCATTTTCTGCATGTCCCAACTCTTTAATCTCTTAAACTTTACAATGAAATATTATGATTAAAATCCTTCAGAATTTTTTTTGCATTGTTGTGTGACTTTATATCCAAAAAAAACACATTTGATCTAATATTTTAGATAAAATACACATTTTAGTCACTCAAATTTCTTTCTCTCCAAGAAATTTTACCAAAAATATCAATGACTCATCTTGTACTAAGGGGCATATACAAACTTTTATGCAATCAAAATGAGTCTAGAATTGGTTTGCTTACCATAGCACCTGTCTCTGACTAGCATTAGTAAATAATAAATCATGGTGAACTAAAGTATTTTACACTGACCATTCAAAGGTTAAGGGATAGTAAGAAAAAAGTTTTGTGGGTCTAATTGTGTTAATTAAAATTGTGCAGTTTCACTGCATATTTTACATTGTTTCATTTGCATTACAAGTATTCCTTAATTTTTAAAGGTACACTATAGGGCTTTTCACAATTGAAATAGTTAACCCTGGGTCATTCTAAATCCCGGGTAAATGGAATCGTGCGTTTATCTTTATTTCATGTTTCACACTGCTCAAACTATACCCGGCTCATATGCTCGAAACTAATAGATTAATCCTGGGTATTCATGATAATGCCGTCTCACACTGCACAATCCTAAACCCCGGGTTACAATCCTTATTTGCATATTTGCTGTGTCAGTGTTACTGTCTGGACAAATATATACTGTATGTAACTTTTGCCTCTCTAGCAGTTAATAAATACAAATGCATGTGTCTTGAGGAAGAACATTGTAGCCCAACCCTACTCTCTGTTTATGTAGTCTATATGATGAGTCACGCAGGTACTGAGCTACTTTGCAGCAGTTGTCATCCCAGTTGATCTAAAACAGTCAGAATATAAACACTTATTATAGGTGTACCATAGTGATTCAGGATAAGACAAAAACACTGCTTGTACGAATAGATTTATGATGTACTCGCTCATACATTTTGTACATTTTGAACAAAATACAGTTACAGTGTACCTTTTTCTTGATGACTAAGTGTTGACCTTCAATTTTGTATTTTCAGGATTCAGGAATTTCAGTCCCATCTTGCTCAGTTGGAGCAGTTCAATCAGGTCTCACTTGATCTGACTCAGTGGACTGAGAACTTCCTCAGGCACATTCAAAGCACATGCAAAGTCAGCATCACTGATCTCCAGTCTGCTGAATTCAAAACCAAGGTACAATATGTCATTACATTTTATCTTCCAATCATCATTCTTTTATTATGTCTTAATTGAAAATATATAATTATCTGTTTTCTCCAATGGTCTAAAGGAGGACAAGACGTCCCTTCAGACACAAGGAAAGTTATTGGAGTCCTTACAGCCACATCTAGATGCCCTCAGCCCGTCTATATCCCCAAAAGACCTGCAGCACCTCCAGACCAGGAAGGAGGACTGCCTTCAACACTTTAGTGAAGCACAGAGTTTAGTAGAGCATTGAGATGAAGCACTACTCAAACTAAAAGACTTCTGTAAGACTTATAATAAAGCCAGAACCTCTTTACAGACATTCCAGGAAGAAGTTGAAGGAAGAGAGAGCTGGGATGACTCCAAAGTCAGGGACATAAATCAGGAACTTGGGGACCTTGCCAAGGAGTTAGCATCTCTGGAGGTGCATGCCATTAGCCTGGATATCATCCTAAACAAGGCACACTTTCATTTACAAGGGGCAGAGGAGGAAAGAACGTCCTGCAGAGGGCTTGTGGATGATGTTGCGTTGAGCGTGCAGGCGCTTCAGAGGAGCATTGGGACAAAGCAGAGTGAGGCAGAGGCACTAGCCACCATGTGGAGTTCCTTTAGGGGACGGAAGGAGCTGCTACTCGGGAGTCTGGCAAAGCTGGAGTACAGAGCCAATATACCATGGCCTACAGAGGCCAGCACACAGGCCTTTCAACAGAGGTACAGGCACTTGTGTTTTATTTAGAGGCCTGTCTGATGTGACATATTATAAATGTTAACTCTGTGCTGTGGTTATTTTGGTATGATAGTTGTGTATGTGCCAAAAAATGTGGATCTGATATTGAGGTGTTGTTTACTTTGGATAAATGTGTGAGTTTTGTAAATTTTCTATAATGGTGGCAAACCTACACTACTCGGTCAAAAGTTTAAGATCGGTAATATTTTTTTGTGTTTTTAAAAAAGTCTCTTCTGCTCACCAAGGCTGCAATTTTTTTTTTATAAAAAATACACAAAAAAAAACAGTAATATTGTGAAATATTATGACAATTTAAAATGACTTTTTTATGTTAATATATATTAAAATGTCATTTATTCCTCTGGAAAAAAGCTGAATTTTCAGCATCATTACTCCAGTCTTCAGTGTCACATGATCCTTCACAAATCACTCTAATATGATGATTTTATGCTCCAAAAACATGTATGATTATTATCCATGTTGAAAACAGTTTTTTACATTTTTTTTTCAGGATTCTTTGACAAATAGAAAGTTCAAAAGAACAGCTTTTATCTGAAATGGAAAGCTTTTGTTACATTAAACACTACCCTTTAAAAAGTTTGGGGTCAGTAAGAATTTGTATTTTATTTTGGGGGAAATAAATAAGAAATCAATACTTCTATTCATCAAGGATGAGTTACATTGATCATAAGTTACAGTAAAGACATTTATAATGTTAGAAAAGATTCTAATTAAATAAATGCTGTTCTTTGAACTTTCTATTCACCAAAGAATCCTGAAATAAAAATGTAAAAAACTGTTTTCAACATGGATAATAATCATACATGTTTTTGGAGCATAAAATCATCATATTAGAGTGATTTGTGAAGGATCATGTGACACTGAAGACTGGAGTAATGATGCAGAAAATTCAGCTTTTTTTCAGAGGAATAAATTAAATTTTAATATATATTAACATAAAAAAAATTCATTTTAAATTGTCATAATATTTCACAATATTACTGTGTTTTTTGTGTATTTTTTATCAAAAAATTGCAGCCTTGGTGAGCAGAAGAGACTTCTTTTAAAAACATAAAAAAATCTTACTGATCTTAAACTATTGACCGGTAGCGTATATTTTGTGCTATGCTTTTTTAATAATATCTGATGTGTTTGTCAGGTTGTGGTTGCTGAAGCAGTTGGAAGAAGAGCTACAGGCCCTACAGCACAGTCAGCTGTGGTTGGGAGAAAAAGGAGAACAACTGGCCCACAGAGACTCTGAGCTGGCAGGGGAAGTCAAACGGGACGTAGCCGTGGTCCACTCCACCTGGGAGAGGATTAGGGGGATTATTGTGGAGGAGTGAGTATATTACTACAGTTTCCAAGTCTTAGACTGTACACGTAGTTTTCATTGGAACTTGGTGTGTGTTTGGATAGATGAATAGTGTGTCAAATTGAACTTGATATGGATGACTTATGGGAGGGAGAGGCTGGACTGGGCCAGTGGGTTGATGGATGGATGTTTTGACAGGTTGTGATTGTTGCCATGTTTAAATGCAATTTAAATGGGGTTTATTTTCTGTGCGCTGTTTGATGGATATGTGGGTGAATCTCTAAATAGATTATGCTTTAGATTAAAGAAACTGAAGAAAGGGGAGTGTGTTTTGAGCTATTGCCATGACTGCAGTGTGTGTTTGTGTATTTCTATTGATGTCACTCAATTTTAGCCTAAAATCTAAGACTTGGCTGCTCGTGTTTGTCCCCATAAAGCCATGACCTTTGTGTAAACCTGCTGGAGCTCTGTAGGGAATACCAGACCCTGAGAACCAGGATCAGCTCAGTCATAGAGAGAGCTCATGCCATCACTGTGGCCCAGTCGGACCCACATAACCCTGAGGACATCCGTAGAGCTCTGTCACGGGTTAGTGCCTCAGTGTGTGCCACATTTTAAACATCTGATTACATTTGTGATTACAAGCACACAGGTAATATTGTTATCTCTGTTTGCGCAGCTGGAAGCGGTGAGGCCGGAGCTGGCGACCACTAAGGAGGACCTGAATAAGCTCATTGGTTCAGGCAAACTCCTCACCGTTGAGTTAAAGAAGCTTCCAGATGAAAGCATTCAGAGTGAAAATGTCACAACGGAGATGGATGCCATTGTTGATCGGTGGCTGGATGTGAGTGCATTTAATGCTTTTGATTAGATGTCTTAGGCATCATTTATTTGGCATGTTTGGTTTAGTCCCAAACACTTTATGAAATAACTTGAGCAGGGATTTATCCAACAAGAGGAAGCATTTCCTATTGTCAAACATGTCAACATGCTCATTGTGTACTGGAATTAATCATTAACAATGATTGCTCCTACAAATGACTGTTACAAGTTAAAGGGATACTCCACTTTTTTGGAAATAGGCTCATTTTACAACTCCAAACAGAGTTAAACAGTTGAGTTTTATATTGTTTTTGAACGCATTCAGGCGAATTTCTAAAATTTAGAAGAATATCAGTAACCAAGACAGTTTCTGGTCTCATTGACTTCCATCAGTAGGAAAAAAATATATACTATGGAAGTCAATGAGACCAGAAACTGCCTGGTTACTGAAATTCTTCTAAATATCAGAAAATTGGCTGAATGGGTTCAAAAACGATAAAACTCAACTGTTTAACTCTGAGAAGTGGTTAAATGAGCCTATTTCCAAAAGTGAACTATCCCTTTAAGGAGAACTGATTTTATGTCAGAATGTGATATGGAAATAAAAAAAAATAAAAATAAAAAAATTCAGGGAGTTATTGATAAAAACCAACAAAAAACAAATAAATAAAGCACTGAAATGTACAAGATAAACAAAGTAGTATGTGAACTAAGTGATAACAAAAGTCTGTATATACATCACATCAGTGAGGATGGTGATATAGAAGTATGAAATACAGTCATTACACCATCAGAATAAGATGCGTCTGGTCTTTCAACTGTGGTTCACACCATATTATGCACATGATGCACTTATGGCCAGTGTTCATTTTTGTGCAGATCTCTGAGAGTATGGATGCAGACATCAGTCGGTACACTCGCTCTCTTGAGCTGTGGAATGACATTAATAAAATGGCCAATGATATAGAGTGTTGGAGTGCTGTCTCTGTCTGTGAGCTCAGTGAAGGAGCTGCCAGTCTCCCTCTCCACTCAAGACATGGAGGAGCACCTCTCTGAGTTCAAGGTGAGATCCATTTAGCCAAGACAAATCTAACCTTTTAAAGGAAACATGATAAAATAGCAAAATATGTAATTCCCTTCATGTCTGTGTTTCTACAGCTTGAGTTGGACAATAAGGAGGATGAACTGAAGACCTTGCAAGAGAAGATGACAGAGCTACATGAACTGATGAAAACCCAGCACACACACACTGAACTTCAGGTAATCATTAGCAGTAGCTGTGACATTTGTTGTGATAAGTGATGTAGCATCAAATATGTAAAGAGAATAAAACACACCTAAAATTTGTTTTTGGCTTTTTGAGGTGATGGCTGCAGATCTGAGAAAGCAGATTTCCCATGCTTTAGAGGTTTACGAACAGACCAGAGGCATGTATAAAGACTTCACCTCCCAGAGGCAGCAGCTTCAAGACCTAATTTCCCAGATATCAGAGCAGCTGAAGACCTCTGAAGACTCACTGTCAGAGTTTTCAACATCCCCTGACCCAGAGAATTTTGTTAAAATCAAGGTTAGTGAATTGACTGAATATGACTTAAATTTAGCGGTAGGATTCTGCAAAGTAGGCCAAGTAAGAATAAATGTGGTCTAATCATGTGCAATATGGTACACAATCCACAAGCCAAATAGTATGATGAAATTTTGGATGGAAATGTTTCCAACCAGGTTTATTTCACATGGGGGTCTTTATTACCATTTACCATTCAGTTAAAAACTAAATGACCTGTATATTCCACCCTGGTCGTTTAGGAGGTTGAGAAGTCACAGAGACAGTTGGAGGTGAGTTTGGACGTTGCACGTGAGTCTCTCAGGGCACTGTGTAGAGCGTACCCAACTCAGCACCTGACCCTGTTGGGTGATGCTGTCTCCAACCTGGTCAAGAGAAATGAGGAAGTGACACAAACGCCGCAGCCAGATCCTGGGGTCACTTCAGGATGCTTTACTGCAGCGCTTCAATGGTGAGTGAATTTAAATTAATTCATTTAAGTTATTAGAATTTTTATATATGTTTTTGAAAGAAGTCTCTTATGCTCGCCAAGGCTGCATCTGATTTGATCAAAAGTACAGTAAAACTGTATTAAAAAATAAAATAAATATTTTAATATATTATAAAATGCAATTTATTCCTGTGATGGAAAAGCTGAATATTCAGCATCTTACTCCAGTCTCCAGAGTTACATGATCCTTCAGAAATCCTTCTAATATGCTAATTTGGTGCTTAAGAAACATTCATTTATTATTATAAATGTTGAAAACAGTTGTGGTGCTTAGTATTTTTGTGAAATTAAGATTTGGTCAATGAATAGAAAATTCATAAGAACAGCATTTAATTGAAATATAATTTTTTGAACAATATAAAAGTAACTTTTAATGTGCCTTTGCTGAATAAAAATATTAATTTATTTCTTTCTTTAAAAAAAATCATTATTGACCCCTGACTTTTGAAACAGAAGTGTAGGTGTCAGTTATGAGCTAAACTAGATGGAAGTTTAAAGCCACTTACCATTCAAGTGGCTCATGAATAGTTGATAATAGATATTTTATTTATTTATGTTTGTTTGAAACGATTCTGCACGGCACTCCCTAAAAGCGTGACTGCCACACACCTGTGCCTCAGATGCTCCCTCTCCCACTGACATTATGACAGATCCCGGTGGAATTGGTTGAGGCTGGTTACTAAGACAACAGAGAGCTGTTCCATACACTCCTACGGTCCATCTGGCCGCATGCAGCAACAGCTCGCATACATTTCTTCTTATGGACTGTCATTCTCTCTCTGTCTTTCCTTCTACTAGAGAAAGCACATGCTTTTCACTGTTGGCTCTCTGAGTTAAGGGCTGGAATTGAGGACTGCTTTGAGCAAACAGGAGATGCTGTTGCGATTTCATCCAAGCAACAAAAACTCAAGGTAGCTTCATGCAACAAATGACTCAGCCATGTAATGAAACATTGCTCCAGAGCAAAGCAATAAAGCTCCTACTTATCAGTGGTAAAACAATGAAGAAGCATTTCAGACCTCAATCTAATAGGGGATTATTCTGGATTTGAAATTTGGGATTAGGAGCCATTTAACATTATTAATAACTTTGGCTCATTGTGTCCCTTCGTGTAATACGATTTGATTCATTTATCCCCTCATTATTAGACTGCAGTAGAGGAAGTCATGGATGAGAAGAGCGCCTGGCCCAGCTTTGTGAGGATGGAGAGAGACTCCTGTTGCATCTCACTGAAAGGTGGGACTGGAGGCATACAGGAGCAACTGGACTCTTGTCAGTATGCTTTGGATGCATTTGTTATGGAATGCAGACAGCGCATGCGGTCCCTGGAAGAAAGTGCCACCCTATTAAATGGGTAAGTGTTTTCAAGTCTACAATCTAAACTCAGGCACTATTAAAACTTTATTCATAAATAACTTGATCATTTACAAAATGGCAAGACAATGAGAAAAAAAAACAGACTGTCCTACAGGATGGAGCCTTAGAGGATGGGCAAAAGGTGCGGTCACATGTACTGTTGCTCAGCGAAATTTCAATGGGAATAGTCACGATCAAGTATTTCGGTTTCCCTTTGTGAATTGTGTTGAGTTCAAGTTTGGTGAACTTTAATACACACATTTGCTGCACTTGTCAATAGCAAGCCTCGACCTCTGTGTTGGCGGAGATTTGTAAATTGGCAACGATGCAGAACTGATGAAGATTTACATTACATATGCAGTTTTGTATAACACTACTTCAATATTATCCAATTATGACCGAAAAGCAGTTATTCAGGACTGGTTCGTTTGCTAGCTGAAAGAATAGTTTATTTCAGTCATTATTCCTGTATCATTATTGTATTGTTACATCCAATCCCACAAATTTCACAAAGCAATGGTAAATGAAAAAAAAAAAAAAGAAACTCCTGCAATATTTATTAAAGGGCACCTATTATGGCATTTAAAATGTTCCTAATATTGCTTCTGGGAGTCGCCAACAACAGTTTTACATGAATGCAATGACAAAAAACACTTTTGTTGTCTTATAATATGCATTTATTTTTACCTGATTTGCTCACCGACTCCCAAATGATTCGTACAACGACTCATTTTTCCAAACCACTCCTTTGCGTGACGCTAATCGGCGGTGATTGGTCAGATGACAGACCCAGTCAGTTATTGTTTGTTAGCATAACGCATAAACATATTGATAAAGCACTGCAGTACTACAAGACGCTCTATTCTTTATGACAACTCCAATAACAGCGACAAACATTTCACATATTAAAAAAAAATGACATTGGAGACCTAGAAGCTGCGCTTGAGCGTAACTTACACACATGCGCGCGCGCGCACACACATACTTATTGCGCCTTCCGTCCTCGCGCCACGACGCTACAAAACCGTACAAAACCCATAAAAGCAACAATTATTAATAATACTTACAGGTTGTGATTCGGAGGAGGAAGCTGATCCATATACACTGGATAAGTTACTGAGCCTTCCTTTGCATTGTAGAACACAGCGTCTTTCTCGACATGATGCTATGATGAAGTATTTGAATGTGTTCTAGACTTCTGTCTGCGTGCGCAGTTACTGGGCGTGGCCAGTATGTATCTACGTCACAATGTAACAGCTAATGACTCGTTTCAAAAACAATTAATTTCATAGACTCAGAGTCGACTCTCACTTTTGAAAGATAATAACTTTATATACGGTGCACTTTCACATATCAAATTTTGCAGGATGTTTTCATTCCCTTACAGCTGTATTCCACACTAAATGAACAGTCATTTTCAAAAACCCATGATAGGGGCTCTTTAATAAATACTCAATCAGTGGTTCATGTTAGGAGTGTGTACCACCTGTGCAAATGGTAAGAAATTGTAACATTTGCTCAAATCAGAGTAGTGAAATAATTATAAATTCCCCCATGTTCACTTAATTATTATATTTTGTTGAGAAGTAACAAATATGATTTTCATCTTTTAAATCTATTTTAGATAGATTGACTCCAAGATCCACCTTTGTCCAAGACAATATTCAAAGGCCCTCCTAAGTTGAAATGTACCTGTGGTACTTCTGTTGTAATGAACTCAATAACATGTCAGTTTAATGTTGTACATCTTTAGTTTCAGTGTGCTTTTTAATTAAGATTATATTAGTATAACTAAATTTAAATAATTGTAAAAATTATTGGACCCCTTTGGAAGTTTGGTTGAGAATTCATTGTTTAAGAATGACTGTATTAGGCAATTTACTGTATTAAAGGAGTAGTTCACTTTAAAAAAAACTTTTGCTGATTATTTACTCACCCCATGTCATCCAAGATGTCCACGTCTTTCTTTCTTCATTCGAAAAGAAATTAAGGTTTTTGATGAAAACATTCCATGATTTTCTCCATATAATGGACTTCATTGGGAACCAAACGGTTCAAGGTCCAAATGAGAGTTTCAGTGCAGCTTCAAAGGGCTTTAAACAACACCAGACGATGAATAAGGGTCTTATCTAGGACCCTTCGAGTCATGACTCGAAAAGATATGTTCATTTTGATGAACAAGGTTTAACAGGAGGGTGACGAACACTCATCACAGAACAGAGCAAGGCGAGCATTTGTGCTTCTAAAACTTAAACTTTTTTATTTTATTTTTTTAAACGACCGATCGTTTCACTAGATAAGACCCTTATTCATCGTCTGGTGTTGTTTAAAGCCCTTTGAAGCTGCACTGAAACTCTCATTTGGACATACAATGGGCACATGAAAATATACCGCATAGTAAGAATGATCCTTTAACATAACATCAACAAGATGTTTACAGTTTACAATTTTGTGTTACCTCTATCACAGTACCGTAGCTTACAATGTATCAGATTTTAGGGTACATTTAGTGAATTTGATCTGATTAAGGTATGAAACTCGTGTGGTGGAGCTGAGCGACTGGCTGCAACAGCTGGAGGTGAGACTGAAGACAGATGTTCCTCTGTGGGGTGAGAGTCAGTCTGCAGTCCCCGACTGTTCAGAAGAGCTGAGAAGAGTGGAGGAAATCCACAGAGAGCTGCTGATGAGGAGGTACATATGGACAGTCTGTCTCTGTGTTTATGAAGACCCATGTGTAACAGCATGTGAGAATGTTCACAATGTAAGTCGTGATTAAATGTAAGCTAGCTGTATGTTTTCTGTCACAGGGCATCTCTTGAACGTCTGTGTCAGTCCTCTCTCACTGTAACAGAGAGAAGATCTAGATCAGGGAGTAGTGTGGCAGCAGAGTTGCTCTCAAACCACGAGGCTTTGCTACAAGGGGCCAGAAGTCGACTCCGCAGACTACAGGAGTACCAGGCATTCGAGGAGGCGCTGAAGGCAGTGGAAATCTGGCTGAAGGATGTCGAGGGAAAGTTAGAGAAACTAGAGAACACAGAGGGGAGTAAAAAGGAGGTGGAAGAGAAACTTGAGCAAGCACAGGTACATGCAGAAAAATCATAGAAAACAACATCTGTGAAAATCTGCACATTTTGTGATTTAGAACAGCGAAGAGACAGATTCATGTCAATATAATTTGTATTTTATTATCTAATTATTTATTATTTAATCATTTATTATAATTTTGTATTTGATTGTTATGTATTGTTAAATTACAAACTGTATTTTTCTGCCTCTCCTTATCCTCTTTTATTGGTGGCTATTTTCACCCTCGTCATCTATGTAACGTTCAACTGACATTTTCCTAATACTGTTTATAGGGGGAAATAATATTTTTAGAATGGCTATTCTGTATCTGTGCAGTAGCTGTAACTTGTGTTTGTTTCCTCTTATCCAGGATATCCTGCTTATGAAGGGAGAGGGCGAGGTAAAGCTTAACATGGCTGCTGGGAAAGCAGAGCTGGTCATCAAGAGCAGTGGAGAAGTGGAACAAGGAGTGATTTGCTCGAAGCATCAGGAAGCTGAGGACGCATGGGCGGCACTGCTCTTGAGAGCCATGAGCTGCCACAGGTGACCTGGCTATAAAAGCTTAACTTATAAATGACTGTCATTGCAGAAGATTAGGTCAATTGATAGTTGGCTTTGAATGATACAGTAATTAACTATGACAATGGACACATCAATAGGAATATAATTACCGGCACCATTCAAGTATTTTGGTTCAAGAGAGATAATAGTGGGAGCATAGTGATTTTTTTTTTTTTTTTAATTGGCAAGTGTGCTTGACTGCAGGTGGCAGCCTCCTAGGCTTTTATTCAATTAAACTAATCATCGCTATGGCAACCAAGTTATCTGTCTGTCTGGCTGTCTGTCTATATACTCATCTGCTCTATATCTATATGTCTATATACTCATCTGCTCTATATCTATGTGTCTATATACTCATCTGCTCTTTATCTATATGTCTATATACTCATCTGCTCTATATCTATATGTCTATATACTCATCTGCTCTATATCTTTGTCTATATGCTCATCTGCTCTTTATCTATATGTCTATACTCATCTGCTCTTTATCTATATGTCTATATACTCATCTGCTCTATATCTACATGTCTATATACTCATCTGCTCTTATATCTATATGCTCTATATACTCATCTGCTCTTTATCTATCTGTCTATATACTCATCTGCTCTTTATCTATATCTCTAAATACTCATCTGCTCTATATCTATATGTCTATATGCTCATCTGCTCTTTATCTATATCTCTATATACTCATCTGCTCTTTATCTATATGTCTATATACTCATCTGCTCTTTATCTATATGTCTATATACTCATCTGCACTTTATCTACATGTCTATATACTCATCTGCTCTTTATCTATATATGTCTATATACTCATCTGCTCTATATATGTCTATATACTCACCTGCTCTATATCTATATGTCTATATACTCATCTGATCTATATCTATATGTCTATATACTCATCTGCTCTTTATCTATATGTCTATATACTCATCTGCTCTATATTATGTCTATATACTCATCTGATCTATATCTATATGTCTATATACTCATCTGATCTATATCTATATGTTTATATACTCATCTGCTCTATATCTATATGTCTATATACTCATCTGCTCTATATCTATATCTCTATTTACTCATCTAATCTATATCTATATCTCTATATACTCATGTGCTGTATACAAAAAAGTCAAATCTAAATGATATCTGCTCTTATCTGTGCTTTGTGTTTTAGCCGATTAGAGTGGACCGTTAATCAGTGGGATTTGTTTGTGGAGTCTCGTGCACAGCTGCCAGAAGTGGCTGGAGGGAGTAGGGCTGGAGGTTAAGGGTCCTCTTGAGCCCCAGCTTGGACTCAGGGAGAAACGAAAGCAATTGGAGAGACTGCACTTGCTGTCATCAGATGTGGAAGACCACCAGGGAGCTCTGTGCTATCTGGAGGAGAGTGCAACCGAACTTTACAAACGCACTGGTGACCCCGTCTTTGACGAGGAAGAAATGGTTCTCCTTAGGGCACATTTTGAGGATGTCAAAGCTGCAGCAGAGGTGAAGTATTGTCAGTGTCTAGTGGATAGTTGAAGTGTAATAGTGAACGAGAGTGTTCATATTAAAATTGAAATGCTATTTATATTTTATCTTATTTAGGAGAGAGTCAGACTGTCAGAGGACGTTGTAATCGAGCATAAGAAGTACATGGAAACAATCAGGGAGCTCACCGATTGGCTAATGGTTGTAGGGGAGGAACTTCAGCAATGCTCTGACCCATCTGGTGACTCTCACACCTTAAGTCAGAAGTTGACTGAAGTCCGGGTAAGAGAATGAAAACATTGCCTTTTTGTTGACACAGAAAAAACATACAGTATGATACTACAGAACAAAAATGATTTTGTTTCAATTGCTCATTTTCAATATCATTGTTAAAGTCTTCATCTGTCTAAAATAAGCATGCAATTATATTTTATTCACTTTCATAATTCATAATTCATTAAAGCTTTTACCCATTAATTAGATGTACCATTTCCTGTAATCAAGCTTGTTTTCTCTCTAAGGGTTTCTTGACAGCCCTTTGTGGAAAATGATAGAGAGAACCTGCATTTTTTTTCTCATTTACAAATATCATATTTCATTCTAAATCTATTCTTTAAAGCACATGAGATGGTGTGAGATTGCACATCAAATGAGACACTGATGATATAAATGCATAATTGCATTTCATCTGCACATACGATTATGAAAGTGTGGGTGTATAAATAGATAGATAAGTATTTTTATTAACCCTATGAGGGAAATTATACTGCAACAGCTGCCAATCAACATAGCGGCGCACAGAACATAACAGCAGTTTACACATACACAATTTACTATTTAAATTGAAATCTATATTTAATTTTAATTTAAATTCACAGTCTGCCGTTTTTCCTCTTTGTCGCCATCTCTGTTCGAAATCTGCAATTGCAGTCACGGAATTATCAACTTCACGTGAGTTGTACTTCGACACCCACGGCATGGCACAGCGTGGATGAACAATGTTTGAGGAGAGTGTGCAGCTGTCAGTCACCGTGCTGGTGTGGATATTACTGGCATTCAGAATCACAGATTATTATTTTTGGAAGTATGACCAACATAAGAATTTTCACCAGAAAATGTTCTGACATTGCAGTAAATCGCGCTGATTATATCGAACAATTATACTTTGTTCTTAAATTGTTAATGTTAACAACATCAGCATTGCGTGACTACATTTTCCGATGTCCTTCCGATATGTAACTTATCCTTGTTTTCGCATGGGTCCGGTTTCGCATGCAGTCTCTTTTTTTCCTCAAAGTCTTTTGCATTTTAGTTGTTGCATTTTAGTTGTCATCTCTAGTTGTCGCTGGTGATTGTCGTTTGAACTTTTCTGGATCTGCCATCAAATTGATAAGGTTAATTATATCAAGTGCTGTGAGAAAAGGCTATAAATCACCACCTCCAGCATCCTCACATGCAACTACTAGCCAATACTCCTTAGATGTGGCGTAATGATGCAAAGACATGCTCGAATCTGTTGCGGAAATCCACCAGTACCACTGGAATTAAAAGCATTATTACAAGCTTACAGCTTTGAATCAAGCTAAAGCAAGCAGATTGTTATGAACACTGGCTGGTTATGTATCCCCCAAAAAAAAGCTACAGACTGCAGCTTTAAAATGAAATCAATTAAATCATTAACAGAAACTTTTATCTAAAGTGACTTTTAGATGAAGAACAATACAACAACAAAAAGTGTTGCACTACAGAAAAGCCAAAAATAGAGAAATTCTTTTAAAAAAAAGTTTAAGAGTGTATTTTCTAAAAGAGTGCATTTAAAAGTGCACTACCAATTGTGAGTCTTTAGATGTTTCTTGACAGAAACTATGTACTCGGCTTGCTTTGCACGGTACAAAGGAATACAGAATGTTAAAAATATACAAAAAGGAAATGCACAGAATAAATAAGATACCCAAGTGTATTAATATATTTAAATGGAGCATTTGTTTGTTAAACTCTGTGTGTGTGTTTGAAACATTTATGTGAGTGGGGGAAGAGAAGCATGTACATTTCTTTCCAAGGTCAGTGTTTCTGTACTATATGCTCTCACATGACTACAAATCAATGGATGCGCTTAGATTGGACTATTTTTATGGATCTGCAATATTTCTGTGCTGATTAGCTCATTATACCACCTGATTATCTCCATAACACTTTGTCTGTGTGTTTGATGAGAAAGAAAATCTTCATAACATGGGGCTTGTGTTTGATGAGAAAGAAAATGAGAGAAAAGTACCAGAGGCACCGAGAGAGCAATAAGAGGCGTTAAGAAAGGGGGAGAATGGGCGAAAATTGGTGGGAAATTTCTATGCTGTTTGCACATTTCTCCCTGGATAATCAATTCCAGTCAGAGAGAATGCGTGAGTGGTAGGGATAAAGGATAATAAGACTACACAGCAGCACTTTAAATAAATTATATTCAAATAAATTATTCCATCCATTTACCTTTGAAGCTGTAGTTTATTTGTCAGGGATCATACCTTTTTTTAATCGCATTAAAATCTGTTAATTGAACATAACTATTTTTTTTTTTTGAAAATGCATAACTTTGCATGAAAAGCTTTTATACATACCTGAAATAAATATCTTTACTTGCCAGTTTTTTTTAATTAATCTATCATAATATTTGTGTGATTGATAACTAAAATAAATAAATAAATAAGAATTAATGAATAAATTATTATTTGATATTGTATTTATATATTTTAATGACTTGCTTAATTAATATTACCCTTATTTATTTATTTATTTTTGCAAATGCCATTTTCTCGCACTATTTTATTTTTTTTTCTTTATTTTATTTCATTTTATTTACTAACATTTAGGTTTATTAATAACACTTTATTTATTAAAAACATTTAATTGCACAATTACAATTTATTTTACACTAGATAACGGTCGGTCACTGTGGAATGAATGAATGAATGAATTTCTAATTCCATAGGAAAGTGGATATGTATGAAAATTATTATAAACGAGGTGAGAGATGGGAGCGTTCATCCTCTGAAGCGCGAGGAACTCATCCGATGTGAGTTTTTTTCAGTCAGTCAGTTTAACCGTCGTGAGAGAATCACAAGCGGCGCCACTATTTGGATAACAAGCAGCCACTGATGCCGCAGTTTCCGTAGCAACTTTACCCTCCCTCTCTCCTTCTCACTCTCTCCCTCCCTTCCTCCTTCAGGAGCTGCTGGAGCGCCGGCGCGTGCGAGGGGCGCGAGCGGCTGCGGCGCGTGCGGCTGAGCGCGGAGAGAGCCGGAAGGCACACAGCGGCGGCTGGCTGCGAGCTGATGGATGGAGAGGTGGCGGCACTGGCTCGAGCGCTGCACCAGTGGGAGGGAGCTTCGCTGCGAGCTCGCGACGCTCTCGAGACGGCCGTAGCCGCGGCGACAGGGGCCGAGCGGGAGCAGACACGGCTGACAGCGCAGTTGGAGGAAGAGATGGAGAAGCTGGAGGGCCAGCTGAAGGAGTGGAGCGAGGGACTGAGCAGCGCCGAGCGGAGGAATTGCGGAGCTGCGGCGGTGGAAGGATGGATGGTCGCCAAGGTAATTGAGTAGAGGAGAGAGATGAAGAGGGAAGGGTTAGTGTACAAGGTAAATGCTACTTAATTACAGTGTACAGACATGCTCTGTTTGGAAATTCAACACAGTTTGGGGAAGAATTGTATCGTTCTTAAAGCATCAAACTAGTTTACAAGGTTAAATCCAGAAATGATATGCATCTAGTCTAGAGCAGGGGTTGGCAATCTTTTAGATGTCAAGGACCACCTGGATATGATTATCCTGGTGTTAGGGACCCTCCCTCTTAAAATTCAAAAGGTATATATATAGCCTATATATATAAATATATATAGTTTCTTTTCATTTTTCTATTTATTATAGTAAATTACTGTTAGATACATTAATTTATTTACTCATGTATTGGTTTGATTAAATATACTTATTTTAGCTCATTTTTGTATTATTATATATTCATTTGTAAATTTTTTTGCCCTGTTTTTCTCAAAACTTTTCCATGACCCCTAGAAGTCCCCTGCGGACCCCAGTTTGAAAACTCTTGCTGTAGAGCATCTTTCTTTTCCCTTCCCTTTCTTGTTTGTCTTGTTTTCTCTCTGTCTGGCTCTTTCTCATAAACAGTGGGTCATAATATGTTTTCCTGCTGCTGAGGTTGTTTATACTTTCATCTACCCCTTTCTGCTCATTTTTAAAAAAAAGGATTGCAGATTTTCCCTCCTTTATTTCTTAATTTTTTTTCCCTCAAGTCCCTCAATATTTCCTTCTTTCCATTTTACGTTTCTCTCATCTGGTGTTTCCGGTGTCCAGACTTGTTTGTGTTACACGCTCGTTTGCACGGCTCCAGCTCCTCAACATCTGACAGCTGACTCCCACCGGGAGAGGGAGAGGGAGAGAGGAGAGGAGGCGGGAAGAATGTGAAAGGGAGGGAAAGAGAAAGAGTGAGAAAGCAAACGAGAGAACTTGTCAAAGGCGGGGAGGAGTGAACGAGAGCTGCCAAAGAGTGTGAAAGAGAGGGAAAACCACAGCCTGTGAAGTGGAAGACAGGGAGGAGTGCGAGAAGGAAGAGGAGGAGAGCGATTACAGGAGGAAGTGTTCTATAGGGGGAAGTCAGGGAAGCATTTCCCTCTTGTTTTTAAAGAGAGGGTCAGGGGGAGGGTGGAAGCACAGAGAAAGAGGCACCACTTCGGCTCTGTACAATCTCGGGCATGTTTGGAGAAGTGGGAAGGCTTCCTGGACTCGCTGAAGAACAGAAATGCTTTTGTAAGAAGCCTTTATTGGAGTTGAATAGAGCTGTGTTAATGCTCAAATGTGTGTGTGCGCAACTGTGCATGAAGAAGCATCAAGCCGATAAATGGGATTTTGGGTGTCAAGGGTGGCCTGTGCATTGACACTCACCCCTGCTGTGTGTGTGTGTGTGTGTCCATAAGGGTGTTCTGGAGGGGCTTCAGACAGCTGAAGTTATGGAGGAGAAGCTGAAGGCGCAGCTCAATGAGCTTTGTGGGTTTTCCAGTGATTTGGGTCCGCAGACGGACAGAGTCAGTGCTCTCATCAAGCTACACAACAGGTGAGTGCTGGAGCACACACGCATGAGGTTAAATGGTCACCACCTGGTTTTGTTTAGCAGTCTATTCCCTGAAAGTTTGTTTAGCCATTGTAGACATGTAGAATGTGGATCTTTCTTACAGAGCTTCCTGTAAATATAAAAGAAAATTATTTTGAATAATGTACATGTCATAATTAATACAAATCAATAAAGTATAACTATTTATTTGTTTATATTTCATTAATATGGTTTAATATTTATTTAATTTAATAATTTATTATTATTTATGTAATAAAAAGTGTTACGAGTACAGCAATGAATAAATAGAATAAATAATAAAAAAAACAATTTAGCTCTAATTAATTATGTTGTTGCATTGTAATATTTAATTGTTTTGTTGGTTTGTACTTTCACACATGTTGTATTTAATTGATGGAATTCATTAACACATAAATTCAGTGCACTGAACTGAATGAAGGGTTGTGATATATTGCACTTCATAGCGCTGCATCTAAAGTGAGCGTTTCAGCTGAGAGCACCTGTCATGACAGCAGGCTTTGCCTCGTTAGCATGCTTTTCAGGTATAGCAGCAAAAAAAACATGCTTATCTTCTCTCCACTGTCCACTTTATCCTCGTCTGCATTTGTGTGTGTACCTGTGTGCTGTGCAGATATGCCACTGTATTCTTGTGTGTGCTGGTTCTGCTGCGTTTTCACTTTCTGATTCCCAAACTCTCCCTCTGAGAGAGCCTGTCATTGAAACAGATGTCTGCTCACCTTACGCTATCACCCCCCCCATGTTCACACATTTTAACCCCCATCCCCCTTTTTTTACCCTCTCCTTTTCTAATACCTCTGTGCATCTTTCTCTCTAGTCTGAGCCTGCGAGCCTCCCGGGAATGTCAGAATAAGGAGAAACTGCTGGAACAACGCTTCCGTTCTTCTCTGCATGACTTCCGGCAGTGGATGGTCAATGCCAACATCTCCACCGCAAAATGCTTTCGACTCCCCTCATAGCATCCATGATGCCTCTGTTGCCCTCCAGCAGATCCAGGTGAGTGGAATGGTTGTGGACAGTACTCAATGTCCAGGAGGGCTCATACTAAACAGCAAAATTCAGGATTCTTGGAACATAGCCATAGCCAGACCACAGCAGGTTGTCTCTTTCCCTGTCATGTAAGAGTAGCCAGGATTTGATTAAGTGTAAGCCCATTCTCATGTCCCATGGGCCAGTTTATGAGGCCACCATTTAGCCAAGGATGTGCCATACTGGGCTATTTATGACTTCAATTAGCACTGTAGAAAACCTGTGAGAGCACAGGGAAAATGCACAGTAATGATGTATAGCTGTGATGAAAGAGACATAGCTTGATGAGGATGAAAATGTGCAATTTCTTTTTGTTAAAATATTTTGGCTTTCTATTTCTGGCTTTCAAATAATAGTGTTATTGCCAGTGGTTCTCAACTGCTCAGTTCTGACCCAAAAATGTGTCACAGGTCTGTTCTGATTACCTATTTTTTAGTAAATTTAGTAGTTCACGAGACAAAATAAACAGGTTGTCAGCCTTTAAAAGGGAGTTCCCCAAACAATTCTGCAGTGTTGTAGTTCGAGACCAGTTCACTCGAGTCCGAAGTCGGAGGCCGAGACCATAGAGGGTCGAGACCGAGACCATAGAGGGTCGAGTCCGGAGTTGGAGACCGAGACCATAGAGGGTCGAAGTGCGAAGTTGGAGGCCGAGACCATAGAGGGTAAAATCCGAAGTTGGAGGCCGAGACCATAGAGGGTCGAGTGCGAAGTCGGAGACCGAGACCATAGAGGGTCGAGTCCGGAGTCGAGACCGAGACCATAGAGGGTCAAAGTCCAAGTCGAGACCGAGACCATAGAGGGTTGAAATCCGAAGTTGGAGACCGAGACCATAGAGGGTCGGAGTCCGGAGTTGGAGAACCGAGACCATAGAGGGTCTGAAGTCCGAAGTCGAGACCGAGACCATAGAGGGTTCGAGTCCGAAGTTGGAGACCGAGACCATAGAGGGTCGAGATCCGAAGTTGGAGACTCGAGACCAATAGAGAGTTGAGATCCAAGCTCGGAGACTCGAGACCAAAGACAGTTGAGTCCAAGTTCGAGACCGAGACCAAAAACAGTTCGAGTCCAAGTTGAGAACCGAGACCAAAGACAGTTGAAGTCCAAGTTGAGAACCAAGACCATAGAGGGTACAAGTCCGAGTTCGAGACCGAGACCATAGAGGGTTGAAGTCCGAAGTTCGAGACCGAGACCATAGAGGGTGAAGTGCGAGTCGAGACTCGAGACCATAGAGGGTCGAGTCCGAAGTCGAGACAGAGACCATAGAGGGTCGAGTCCGAGTCGAGACCGAGACCATAGAGGTGGAGTCCGAAGTTTGAGACTCGAGACCATAGAGGGTTCGAGTCCGAAGCTCGAGACCGAGACCATAGAGGGTTGAGTCCGGAGTTCGAGACCGAGACCATAGAGGGTCGAAGTCCGAAGTTGGAGACCGAGACCATAGAGGGTCGAGTCCGAAGTCGAGACCGAGACCAGTAGAGGGTCGAGTCCGGAGTCGAGACCACAGAGAGTCAAAGTCGGAGTCGAGACCAAGACCATAGAGAGTCGAGTCTGTGTCGAGACCGAGACCAAAGACAGTTGAGTCCAAGCTCGAGAACCAAGACCAAAAACAGTTGAAGTCCAAGCTCGAGACCGAGACCAAAGACAGTCGAGTCCAAGCTTGAGATCGAGACCAAAGACAGTCGAGTCCAAGTCGAGACCGAGACCAAAGACAGTGGAGTCCAAGAGTCGAGACCAAGACCATAGAGGGTCTAGTCCGAGTCGAGACCGATACCATAGAGGGTTGAGTCCGGAGTCGAGAATCAGACCAAAGAGAGTTCGAGTCCAAGCTCGAGAACCGAGACCATAGAGGGTCGAGTCCGAGCTTGAGACTCTGAGACCATAGAGGGTCGAGTCCGAGTCAAGACTCGAGACCATAGAGGGTCGAGTTCGAAGTCGAGACCGAGACCATAGAGAGTCGAGTCCGAGTCTGAGACCGAGACCATAGAGAGTTCGAGTCCGAGTCAAGACTCGAGACCATAGAGGGTTCGACTCCCAGAGCTCAAGACTCGAGACCATAGAGAGTTCGAGTCTAAGTTCGAGACCTAGACCATAGAGGGTTAAGTCCAAGCTCGAAGACTGAGACCATAGAGAGTCAAGAATCAGAGCTGTCATTGCTTCTGTCATTATTTACTCACCCTCAAGTTCTTCCAAACCTTAGTTTTTTCCTTCTGTTGAACATAAAATAGGTTATTGTAAAGAATGTGGTTAATCAGTCAAAACTTCTATATTGAATGTACAGTATATAGTACCTTTTGTTATGGACATCAGAGACTTCTCATTCCATTGTGCCTGAAATTAATCTTTCACAGCTAGTCATATTAGGCAGATACAAACATGGATAGGTTACATGACAGACTCGCATTACTTTAAATACATTCTCTTGCAAATGGTAAACATGATTTGTGTTGACCACTGTGTGGTTTTTGCAGGAAATGTTTGACTAGTGAGAGCATGAAACCATTAAAATTCAATTTTGTACGCTAATTTTGGCTCGTATTGGGTTGCCACTTGATGTCCAATAAAAAAATCTGGGTCTTGAAGCGAAACCAGTTCAGGCTCTGTTTAACATTTGTCACATACATAAATTCATTCCACAAAATACTGCAGATTTTACCAGCAGAGAACAAGACAAAGATCAGCACAGATTCTGTGTTGGACTAGATGTAGCATAGCATATCTACAATAAAAAGGATATGAAGAAAGAAGTGGAAGAGGGTTACTGAGAACAGAAAGATGGAAACAACGCTGCTCATTTTTTATTTACCATCAAATATATCTCAAATGTGGAACAATGTTTCCGCATGGCTTACTGCCCTGAACCACCGACACAGAGACAGACATGCTTTAGGTCATACATAATTGCATCTGTACCATTTGAGTGGAGAAATACGGCAAAAAGAGTGCACGCCTCACAGATGGTGGGAGATCCCTGCTGGGTGCCTGTCAATGTCTGGACGTGACTCATTGCACTTGCTGCCCTATGCTCTGTGATAGTCCACTTGTGTCTGTGCGGCTGACGTCTTGCTCATTCTGCACCACAGGAGTTCATGAGTGACAAGGACCAGGGCCAAGCCAGGCTTAGTGCTGTCCTGACGTATGGAGAGCAGCTTAGTAGCGTGATGGCTGCCGACAGAGTGGAGGCCATCAGGACCAAAGTGAACGTAGCCAAAGATGACTGGAAGAGCCTGGTGGACAGCTTAAAGCGAGAGAGATGGCCTTGCAGGTAGAGATGAGTGAATTAAAAGCATTCTCACATGTAAAATTGAATGAGTCAAACTGGCACAGTCCAGATACAATATATTTATTGTTTTTTATATATATATATATACATTATCCTGTTTACATAGTGTTTAACACTGTATTCTTCCATGTGCATGCTTTTCTAATAAACATATTGCATATTGCTGTTTTTTATCCTTTTCACTGTACATCAAAAATATAACATGGCTAGTGTTTAACACTGTATTCTAACAAGCGTGAGACTGTCTCTACACATTTTTTTCAATAAGTAAAAACTGCATACAGCCTGAGGTACATATGTGATGTGAATATGTGCTCTCAGGTCTTGCAGTCTCAGATGCAGGACTTTGAGGCAAGTGTGGAGCCTCTGCAAGACTGGCTGAACAGGACCGAGATCAGTGTACAGGAGAGCAGCGCTCGCCTCCATGACCTACCTGCCAAGAGACTAGAGCTCTCCAAACTTCAGGTACACACTGTTAGTCTTATTGAGTTCATATTCATTAGTGCTTTGTTCTATTCAAATGATTTCAATCACTACTGTTGAGATTCCAGTCCTCACATGCTATACCTTGAAAATCTGTGTAATGTAATTCATTGACAGGAGAAAATTTGATTTATGATTAATAGATTATGCATTAAAAATTCGTACAGTATAAAAAAGATTTTTTCTTCTTTTCATGTCTTTTTAATATTACTCGCTACTTGTAATAACTTATAACATGTAATTAAATGATCAGATGAAATCAGCTAACTGTGTCATTGTATTGTGCTGTACTTAAGCTCAATTAAAATGAGTTAAACAGAAGTAGGATCTGCTGGAGATAATGAAATAAAACCTGTCTGTCAACGAGGGTTCTGCTGAGTCGAGCTTTTAGCCACTTTCGAGGATTATGCTGAGAAGATGCAATTAATTTTTCGCTCTACAAATGCACTCAAAGAACAAAACCTCAATATACAACCTCATAATAATATGAACGTACAATAGAGGTTGAAAAGATAAACATTTCTATTTTTGCCTTATCACGAGATCTTTCATCTCTATTTTTGTATTGCTTGTTCGCCTGCTGGGTGCTTTTGTCTGCTCTGTTGGCAATTACATTTCCAACAGTGTATCTGTACAGTGTGTAGAGGTCCTCTGAGTGATTATCCATCCCCTCCCCTCTCCTCCCATCTCCCCTTCCCCTGCTTTTACCCACTTTCCCTCTTAATCCCTTTATCTGCCAGAGTGCACCCAACATGATAGACTCTATTATCATGAACTGTGTCTGCCTAACTGACAATTTCACAGTCTGTTTTTTTTTTCCCATCTAAAGAAAAGAAGCAAGAAATTAGCTTGTGGTGGTCTTTTGTGCCCTGGTGTATTAAGTATATTTTAGTAAAAGTTATTTTGGTGTTTGGAGAATGTGACCTGTCCATCTCATTGGATGTGTCCAAAAGCTCATGTTTGTTTTTAGTGTGGTCTTTCATTGCATGACCATTCATCTTTATTCTCCTGCTTGCCCCTGCTTGCCTTTTGACCTCAGACGTTGCTGGAGGAGATGAGCTCCAGAGAGTCTGAACTGGCAGGACTGAGAGGGCGAGCACATGGGCTTTGGGATGGTCAGGGTGCTGGGAAAAGCTTTGTGCATCGCGTCTGCCAGCTAGCTGCATGCTTCCTGGCCCTAAGCAACCTGATTAAGGTAACTTCTTCTACCTGTCTGTTTACCCCATCAGTCTTGTGCTTTCTGGTCCATTATTACCACTGATTGTGAATGATAATGAGCTCAATATCAATGACCTGTTTGGTTCTATTAATTTCTAAAAGCTCTGCTCTAAAAAGGCAACAATGTCATTATTTAGCTTAAGCCAGTTCACTGTTGATTCAGTTAGAAGTGTAAAGATAATAAATTATGAAATAAGTTCAATCTAGATATAAAGCAGCTCTGGAGAAAAAAAATCCAGCTCTGGTCTTCATCATTTGCATGATGATTTGCTCTGAGAAAAAAAAAATATATAGGCATTAACCAGTAAAATCTTACAACATAAGATTTAACTGGTTACCTCAGCCCATGCATTTAACTGTAAATGTAAGTGTTAAATGTAAATATTACATTTAACAGTGTTATTCAATTGTTAGTGTATTAGAGTATTAGATGACTGCAAAGGTAATCTAAATGCAGAAACAGAAAAAAATGAGCTGCACAAATAAATATCCAGCTAAGAAATCTCTATTATCGAGTGATAACCAATAATGCATCAATATATTGTCCATTCCTAAATGTACTTATCACCTCATATGTCCAGTCTTTCACAAGTCTTGGTTTCTCTTGCCCGCCTCCTGCAGGAGAAAGTGTCAAGGGTAGAACGAGTGGTGGGGGAGCATCAGCTATTTTCACAGGGCCTTCAGGAACTTCAGAACTGGGTTTCTGAGTTCCCAACAGGTCCTCAAGACCTGCAGATGCCCCACATCTGACAAGAATGTGCTTATATCCAGAATGAGCCAGCTCGAGGTATATTATAATTATTATACATATATTATAGGACAGTTTTTCAGATGTTGCTAGTTCTAAGGACAACCTTCTAAGGAATTATGGCTCATAACTTAGTATGGATGTTGGACATGTTTGGTGGGTAACTGTTTGGTGGGTCTGATTGATTCCAGGCTTTACTGACAGCTTGTCAGGGAAGAGAAATCCAACTGAAGATGCTCATCACCAGAGGGGAATCTGTCCAGAGGAACACATCAGCTGAGGGAGTACCAGTGGTTCGCAAGCAAATTCAGGACCTCAAAGACTCCTGGGAATCACTCTTATCAACATCCATACAGTGCAAAAGGTCAGAGAGCTTTCACTCCACCAGTCTTTGTATATTTATCCTCTGTTATACCTCATATGGGGGTGGTGATGGCACAGTGGATAAGACGCATGCCTTTGGTGTGAGAGGCCCAGGTCCAAATCCACTGTGAGACACTTAGACACTTAACCCCTAGTTGCTCCAGAGGCGTGCGACCTCTGACATAGTATATAGTAATTGTAAGTCGCTTTGGATAAAAGCGTCAGCTAAATGAATAAATGTAAAAGTCAGTTCTGTTATACCTATTTCATGAGGTATTTGCTCTTCAGATGTCTGTGTGGAAGTTGATGTCTTGTTTATGTAGACGTCTTGTTTATGTGTTACATTTACAGCCAGCTGGAGGGTGCCTTGTCACACTGGACCAGTTACCAAGAGGACGTCAGTCAGTTTGAGTGCTGGATGAGAGCGCCGTAGAAGAGAGCCTTGGAAACACAGACAAACACTATGCTGAAATGAGGGACAAGACAGCCAATCTAGGCCGTGCCAAGGCAAACTGATACTTTTCATTGAATTTATTTAGCTCAGAGAATTACAATTCTTAGGCTATATTACAATATACTATAATATAATATAATACTGGATTTATTAACTAGGTAACAGTTGTATATTCTTACAGTTAACTTTCTTAATTGTAACCTCAAAGTTTTAATTGCTTTGTTCTGTTACAGCTTCTCTATGAGGAAGTTCTTAGCCACTCTAGCCCTTTAGAGACCATTGCTACCAAGGGTTCCAACATGACTGAACATACAGCCACTCAACAGGAGATCCAGAAACTCAGTGAGAGATATACAACCATCAAAGATAAAGCCAAGGTATGAATGTCAAACTGTAGACTAGTGAGTGAGAGAAATTGATTTTTTACAATTACATAAAAATTTTAAGAGACGAGCTCTGACATTGCTGAGCAATGATATATGTTTATGTAGAAGCCATAAAACAGTGTGATTTCAGCTTTATATATAACCAGTGAAGTGCTATTACCCTTAAAAGATCTTTCAACAATCAGATAAGCTGTTGTTACCATGGAAACAGAGTTTGAGTCCAAAGAGCTCAGCAGTGACCTCCCACTCGAATTAAGCATTGCAATGCACATTAACTGTATATGTGAACTTTATTATTGTCTCAATTTAGTCCAGATGATGATGATCAAGACAAGTCTTAAATTGTTCCAATGAACAAAATGTTTATTAATAAAACAAACTCATAATCCACATTAAATGAGACAAAGTAACAGCGTGCAAACCACGAAAATACCCAACATTGAAGTGAACATATGGAGGAACTTAAATACACAATGATAACAAATTAAATGACGAACGGGTCTATTGATGGCATGAGTGTCAATAGTTGCTTATGGGTGGTGGGAAACTACAATAAAGGGAACGGGTAACTGTAGAGAAAAAACTAAAAGTTTACACAGAACGTGACAATTATATAATTTATAAATGTATATTTTCCAATAAATTAAACTTGAAATATAATTGTTTCAAATTGTACCCTTGTTGTTTCTTATTCACTGATATAATTCACAATATTCGTGGTCTCACAATATTAAAGACATTAAGCACATACGTTTTTTTTCTTCCAATTTTCATATCCTTTTCTTACTTAAATCTAAAGTTTGTAACGTGATTTTGGATTCTAGTTGCTCAAAACCCTTTGAAATTCCAAAACAGGAAATTAATAGAAAAAAAATACATCCAGAAACCAACCTTCTTTTGGAGTAACTTTTGAAATAATATACTCTGCTGGTGTTTCAGGCTTCTGTCAGTAAGGCTGAAGAATTGGTTCTTCTCCATCAAGAGTACCAGCGAGGGCTGCACATGTTTGAAGACTGGCTAGAGCAAGAGCAAAGCAGTTTGGCTCTCCTCTCATCCCTGGATGAAGATGTAAATGCTCTGGAGAACACATTAAAAGAACTGCAGGTTATTATAACTGTGATATTTTCCGAATTTAATATTATAGGCAAAAATATTCAGCACTACCTAACCTTTAACTTTCATTCTTTCTGTCTTACATCATTACCAGATGCTCCAGTCTCATTGCCCTAAGGGACATAACTTGCTCAGTTCAGTCCTTGCCAGTCGGGAAAGAGTCATACCTTGGGGTGCCCCTCAAATTGAGGATCGGGCCCTGGAAACAGCACAGACAGAGTGGCAGGGGTACCAAGACCGCCTGGGGGAGACCAAAGTCCAGGTTGAGCAGGCCCTCACAAGAGTTCAGCAACTAGAAAGTTTATTCCAAAGCTTTGACCAGTGGCTGGTTGACATTGAGCTCAAAGTTAAGGTGAGAAACCACCGTCGATCTGATGTCAGTGCAAAGGAGGCCCAGCTACAACACCTGAAGGTACGTTGTATTATAAGTATGTCTGATGAATACAGAAACACTGCACTCTGGTTTCATGTACTGTACACAGTTGACATTTTCCTTTCATTTGCTCTTTTCAGCGGTGGCAGACTGAGGCTGCTCACCGTCAGGCCGAGGTGGAAGGTCTAAGTGCTCTTGCACAGAAAGTCGTAGAGAATGCTCATGTCAGTGGTCGGATCAGTACCAGGGTTACCCAGCTCACTGCTCGCTACCATGCCTTGCTCCTACAGATACAGGCAGGTCACCCTTATATATTAACAATTCTTATGTACTTGATGATTATTATGCAATAATGCAGCATCATGTGAAAAAGACAATTGACAGACATGCAGTCTTATGATCTGGCCACCATATTTCCCATGGATTGAATAATATCTCACTAATTATTCCACTGGTTTACACTGGGATCTTGTGTTTATTTCCCCAAATCCTCTCCCAGTGTTGTTCTTGTTAAACTAAAACTATTTAAAACATTTTTTGGGGTAATCAAAGTAAAATAAAATAAAAATAAAAACTTGTAAACTGATAATTAAAGGTAATTGAAGTAAAATAAAATAAAAATAAAAACGTGTAAACTAATAATTAAACAAATAATAATAATGATAAAAATGACAAATGTATGTTAAATGACTAAAATAAACTAATTAAACAAAAGTAAAATGAAAACTGAATATATAAAATATAAGCTAATTCAAAATATGAATAAATACTCTAATAGTATATAAATAATACTAAAATAACGAATATTTCATCTGGGCATTTAAAAACTATATTTTCTCCCCATTTCTTCCATTCCAATAATTAACCTAAAAATTATTGCAATTATTATTATGAATAAACAGAAAGACAATAATACAATAATACTAATAATTGAACCAAAATGAAAAATAAAGTTCAATAATAATAATAGTAATAATTTATTTATTTATTGTTTTTAAAATTCAGTAATGGAAATTTGTTATTCAGTTAAATATACATTTTTACTTCATATTCAATCTCTACAATTAGAAGTAGACAATTTACAACAATTTAGTAGAACCTGGCATCATTGGCTCACTCACTTTGCTGTCAGAGCACACTGATGAGTCTAATCTCTCAGCCGTCAAAACATTGGAAGCTATCCAGCCTAGTAAAACAGCTTCTGTGACCCTCTGTGATTGCAAAAAAACCCCTGGAAAAATCAATGTCTCGCCCACATTGAGACCTTAGCTTGTAATTAAACAATATTGGATCCAATCTTGCCCATCAATCGGTGACGACTGCTTCTGTGGCAGCAACCGAATTGTTTTTAACACTTGCTGTAACACCTCTCCTTCCTGCCCACTTCTCTCTAACATGCACACACACCCTGGCTGCGACACTGAAGAGAGCGTGTAATTATTCTGTGAGAAACAACAGGCCACCACATGTACTGCAGTCAAGAGCTATTACATCTCTGCAGATAGGTGTGCGCGCAGCACAGCGCAAAGGCGTTAATTGGTGCCACGTGCATGAGGGATCTGAATGTCAAGAGAAGAATGCGGCAAAATAGCTTAGCCTCAAGCCCCCAGCAGTGAATGCTAGCGAGTGTGCCGCATTAGATCAATCAAAACCCTTCATGCTGATGAATTGCAGAATTGCAAGCATTCTTGACAATGAGTCTTTTGATTCATCCTTCCGTCATTTAGGAGACCCTCAAACAGCTCCAGGAAGAGATGCAGAAAATCACAGAGGCTCAAAATGCTCTCCGGATCTTCTCTGATTGGCTGAGTGCAGCCAGGAAGAATTTTAAAATCGTTACCGAAAGGACAGAAGCCCTCGATCGCATTACAATGGAAAAAAAGATGAAGAGGCTAGAGGTATGGCATAGTGATAAAACACACACATTAACATGTTTACAAATATATATATATATATATATATATATATATATATATATATATAATCATACATACATATATATTCATTTATGTATGTGTGTATATATATATATATATTAGGGCTTTCAAATGATTAATCATGATTAATCGCATCCAAAATAAAAGTTTTTGTTTACATGATATATGTGGGTGCACTGTGTATAATAATTTTATATATATAAATACACACACATGCTTGTATATATTTAAGAAATATTTCCATGTATATACTGTATAAAGATTTATATATAATTTATATTATGTATAAATATATTTTATATATAAATAAAAAAAAATCTTAAATATATACATGCATATTTGTGTATTTATATACATACAAAATAATTATACACAGTTTACCCACATATATCATGTAAACAAAAACTTTTATTTTGGATGTGATTAATAGAGATTAATCATTTGACAGCCCTATATATATATATATATATATATATATATATATATATATATATATATATATATATATATATATATACACACACAGCATCAGTATATATATATATATATATATACATACACACACACACACACACACACACACACACACACACACACACATATATATACATACATACATTCTGCAAATTTAAACACTTAAAATTGAAGGAACAGATAAAACTTTCAACCCTTTTTATCCAGTGGTTTAACAGCTATTGATTTGGCCTGTTAAATTGCCCAGACGCACACCACAGACTAGGACTCTCAGTGGGCCTGGCACAGTTTTGCACTCATATTTGAGATCACAAGAGTCAATCTGTGTGTATGTGTGTGCACATGTACAAGTCTCTTTGTCATCTTAAGGATATGATCAATATGTCTACTACACAAAGCAAAAGAAAGCTTTAGTGCGATCGCACCCTATGTGTGTGTGTGTACCTACACACACACACACAGCCACTTCACACACTCCCCCACTGTGATGGCTGAGATGAAGGAGCGGTCTGTCTGTGGAACCTGCTGGCACAGACTGTGTAATTGATGCAATGCCCTTGCAGCTTCAACATCACATAACACCCTCTTCCTTCTCACACGTGTATACATATCTATACAACTCATTTGGTTTGTTTAATCCACGTTGAGATCAATGGTGCAACACAGGCACTAATAGAAAATTGACATGGAGAAACTGTCTGTGTTGTGTACTTTGTACACCCACTCCATTAAATGACAGCGGTATAGGCGCATGTATTTGTGAATTAATAAACAGCCAATTAAGTCTATGCTTCTTTGGCCAGATCATATTTCTTGGCCCAATTATCCTTTCATCCTACATCTCTCTGCATCACTAGCTTCTCATTTCCTTATTTGTGTGTGGAGATCATCATTAAAACACTGGGGCTCCTTTGCCTGTCAGTACCGCAGCAGTAGCTCCAGATCCTGCTTGGACAGCTTGGGGCCTCTCATGTATTGCTCTTTTCAGAGACAACAGGCTGATATCATATAGAGAAGCTTCCCGCTTAAAGGTAAAGGAGTAGGCGGGGTTGAGTGGAGTCGTTGCCTGGGAAACCCCGCTGCGGCAGGCCCATTTAAGGTCTGCGTAATTGGGTCTTCCTCTCATATCTCTGTCCGGGGCCTCTCCGGCTCTCCACGCACAGGTGTCAGGAGCCCAACAGGCTTCAAAGTACCCGTCAGAAAAGTCCACTTCAGAGGAGCGCTGAAGCTCTACATGAGTACAGGGATCAGAAGCTGTCAGGAACAGGAAATACTGTACATGTCTTGGTTGCACACTGGGAACGGCATAAATATCTTTCCTGTGGCTCATTAAATTATTGATTTTTGTTTGTTATTGTCGTTCTTTTTGTATCCTTTCATTTGTTGTTTAAAAGATTCTCTCACCCCGCAGTCTCTACAGGGGAGATGGATCAAGGTCACAGCTTGCTTAAAACACTTCGAGAGACAACAGAGCAGGCCGTTTCCTTCTTGGATGACCCTGGAGCATCCAGGCTAGAGAGGGAAGTGCAAACCGGGCGATCACAGCTCGAAGAGCTTATTCTGGGGCTACAGGGAGGAGCATGCAAACCTGGAAAGGAGCATTGTGCTCTATAAAGATTTCCAAGAGCGCTACAAGGGTCAAATGCAGTGGCTTAGGGAGACTCGAGCTCTGCTCAGCTCGACTGTTGAACCTAAAGCAGAACTGTACCAGAGAAAAGCCCAGCTGGCCAAGTACAAGGTGGGTAAATTGTTTTAGTCTTCAACATAAATGAAATGTGTAGTTGTGACTAGCTCCATCAACTAACAGGGCTCGACATTAAGGCTTGTCCGCTTGTCCGGGACAAGTGGATTTTTTGTAGGACAAGTAGAAGAGAAAATTAGTTGTCCGAACCGGACAAGTTAAATTTAAAACAAAATAAAATGCCATGTTACTTCACGTTATGTGCCACTCGTTACGTCTATTTTACAGATTTAATTTTACCTAGGCCTATTTGAAACGAACACATTTTTTGCGCTGCCTGTGAATGTTCTGAATGTGACTCACAGAAAGACGTGCGCCAGTTTAATGCGCATGCACAGACCGCGCGCCAGAAGTTCTCTTTCGCGCTTGAACGAACATCAACACACACAATTAAGCCAAAATGTAATTTGTCGAGTATCTTCATAACATAAGAGCAGTCTTATGATGGACATAAAGAGTTGTGACGCGTGAGAGAATGAGGCACGTGTGAGATCCGCGTCTCTGTCCACAGCGGCTGCTCTTAAAGGGCCAGCTACCAATAAAGCGTTCTGTCAGTAAAGTTAATGAAAGAACAAAGGAAACAGAGAAAATTACTCACTGCTCTTGACTAAAGAACTGTGTAGCTTTAATAAGGAGTAGTCTATATATAATTTATAATTTATGCAGCGCAGACTGTTTGATATCTTTATTCAATTCAGACATTTTCCCCAAAATCGTGCAGCCCTAGATAAAATTATAAATCTTTACCCGGACAAGTGACTTTTGTGCATGGACAAGTGAAACATACATTTTCTAACATACAAGTGTCTCAAAAAGTTAATGTCAAGACCCTGGTTCCCCATATGTCATTTTTAAAATCTTCCAGCAGCATTGTCAATGAATAATGCATTCAGTTTTTTATTTATACTTTTTCATATTATATATACATGTATATATATATATAAACACATTTGACAGTAATATTATGAAATATTATTAAAATTTTAAATAAATAATTTCTATTTCACTATACTTTAAAATGTAATTTATTCCTGTGATGGCAAAGCTGAATTTTCAGCATCATTACTCCAGTCTTCAGAGCCACTTGATTCTGCAGAAATCATTCCAATGTGCTGATTTGTGCTCAGGAAACATTTACTATCAGTATCAATGTTGAAAACTGATGTGGAATTTTGTGGAAGCTTTTATATTTTCATTCATTCTTTGATAAATAGAAAGTTCAAAAGAAAAACATTTATTTGAAATAGAAATCTTTTGTTAATATGCAAAAGTCTGTTTTAATCAATTTAAGGTGTACTTGCTTAATAAAGGTATTAAAATCTGACCACACAGACTGCAGTGTATATCTCTGTATCTCTATTCAATGTTCTCTTGTATCCAGGCTGTGGAGCTTTTGTTGGTATCCCGTGATTCTGCAGTGAGCTTTGTGCTAGAGAAAGGAGAAAGTCTCCTGACCCTCCTTCACTCCCCTTCCATCACAGACAACATGACCAGATTACAGGCAGGACTACAAGGAGCTGTGTGGCTCAGCAAGGGTGAGCTCAGTATTGACTACAAAATACTACAATCATTTAAATGCAACATAACATAGAAAATGCAATGATTTCAGGGCATTCATTCATGACCTGCAACATTTACATATTAATGCTTGTTTTCAGTAATTCGAAGGATAAAGTATATATATATATGTATATATATATATATATATATATATATATATATATATATATATATACATACACTCTAGACACCATTTACTACACACAATAGGCTTTTTTTTCTCTGATTTTGAAAACTCTTCATGATCAACTTAAAATGCTTCCAAGATCGAACTTGTCGATCGCGATTGACGGGTTTGTGTTTCCTGTTACATACCTGTTTTACGGTCAATGACAAGAGTACTAATCAGCTTTCTCATGAACGTAACCAGCACATTTAACCCCACATAGCAAAGACGCAACTCATCGAGGGAAAAGAACTAAGTTACATGAAACAGTCCAACTACATATTTTCCCACCACTGACAAGGAAAAGTCACTACTCACAGTAGCCATGTTTATGGCTAGCTTCCAGGTTTCTGCGGCTTCTCTTTCAAGGTAGTGATGCACTCTTTAGCGCTGTTTGTTCGCTGTCGGCTACGGTAGAAACATGAGGTCACAATATGTTGACCTTCATAGAAGGGGGTGCGCGGTTATGTAGATATAAATGTCTCATTCTAAGGTAATAAAAACGTTACAGTTTTATTAAGTAAGTTCTTTATACACTACTGAAAACATAGTTATGGGTGTCATTGCATTTCTGTTAATAGATACTCCAAATTTTTACACATTGCACCTTTAATAATTTGAATATATTTGGAGGCTTTAATGTGCTATTTCCTCAAAGATTGCATCCATTAACCTTGCAATCAGTGCCATGAAAACTCACTTTCAAATCATCTCATGCTTGCAGCTGTCAGAAGCTCTTTATTTGTGCAAGAGGGTTTCCAGCTGTGTGTTTATTTAGGTGCTTTAATTTGAGTGCCTATAATGTCTTGATAATTTATATAATTTAAATGTATTTCCTTAGACCCATGTTCACAGATTGGAGGGCCAGGTGAAGAAACAGGAAGCTTACCACAAAGATCTACAGGAAATTGAGCGTTGGCTGTTACAGATGTCCAGCAGGATGGTGACTCCCGACCCATCATCAAGCGGTGGCCTGGAAGCTGCCACTCAGCAGCTAGCCAGACACAAGGTGACAAATCATAAATCTTCACAGAAAAGCACAACCCCTTAAACATCCCATTAAGAGCATACGTTGTATACACGTATTCGAAATCATAACGTTTTCAAGAATATTTAATGCTACTACTATCTTTTTTGTTAAATGTATGTCTCATCTTAGGCTATTATGGAGGAGATAGCAGGTTTTGAGGAGCGTTTGGCTACTCTAAAGGAAAAGGGAGAAGAGCTGTTGTCCGGCTGCAGTGAGCGCCTCCAGGCACGGCTTCGCCAGCAAATTCAGAACCACCAGCAGGGAGCAAGAGACAGCTACTCTGCCATCTGCAGCACTGCCCAGCGTGTGAGTTTACTTGGCCACACAAGAGTACAAGACCAGCGTTGTGCCGATGTTTACTGTGCATTGAGTCTTATGAATTATATAAAGACCCACAGTTTCAATTGGTAGGAGTATAATTATGTTTCTTTTAGTGATGACCAGTGCACTGATGCAACGTTATTGGCCTGTAAATGTGCCTGCAAACTGCAAATCAACTAGTTGTTTAAAGGGGTCATGAACTGGCTTTTTAAATTTTATTATTTTGTTGTCTGAGGTTTAACTTATGACGTTCGCTTGGTTTTTGCATTCAAAAACATCAAAATGAATAAGTAATAGGCTATTTTGTACCCAAGTTGTGAGCCTACCTGAAAAACAGTCGGTTTTTATGGACGTGTCGCACTGAAGACTTGGAAGTAAACGGCCACTGCTGCGAGTGGATAACAGTTTTACATATTATTATGAGTTTAACTCACCCGTCGGTGCACGTGGGGGAAAACTTCCAATGTTGTAAAATGGCAACCGGATTCGCCCATACATGTTCGACCCAGAGTCCGTCTGTTGCATTATTCCTGTCAGATCCAATATAGACGCCACAGCACCTTTCTTTACTCTTAATCGGTCTGTAAATCCAGTCTCGACCTGTGTCTTGTTTACAAAACAATCCTCAGTGAAATGAAGCGAACAGACGATGATGTTTTACCTCATCAGCTGGACTGGAACGTCATTAAAAATAAAGTTTATCCATGCAATCCAATTGGAATCCACAGGAGGTTTTGCAGCGACTGTCTTCCAAAACCAGGCGCTGCACAATATTCTGTATTGCTCGGTATCTCGATGCGGTTTGTCATCACGAGGTAGGCATGTATGTTATTTAGCTATGCGTGTAATGCGCGGAATCGGTGGGCGGGGCTAAACCGGCCGTGTTGAAGTAGGCGTTGATCTTCTATTATCATGGTGGTGTTTTATCATCTTTGATGTCATATTTCCCCACTTTTCAAATGAGTTGTTTGCTGAGCCTGGTGTCAATAAAAGCTTTTATTGGACTAACAAGGACGTTTTCAGTTCTGAAACTTACAGGATATTCTTATAATATGATGACCTCTTAGATGTCAAAAGCTCAAGGAAAATTTGATTTCTTAGTTCATCACCCCTTTAAAAGTAGCCGATTATGTCTTGTCAATGACAAAAAGTCAAAATGGGGTGGAAAATAGTGTTGGACTGTTTAAAAACTGAAATGAATTAAAAATGAATTTAAGAAGAAATGACAGCAGAGTTACATTGTTTATTTAAATTTTAAACAAACTATGCATAAACATTGTTTACAAACAAATAATATATATAGTTCGAAAATTCTGCCATTTTTGCAATGATTTCCATTCATTGTGTTAGTGCCGCTGTGTCAAAAAGGAGGGCCGCTGTCCCTCCGCTCTCGTCAAAATATTGTTCCAGCAGCTTGCTCAAGAGTGCCAACTTTCTGCCAGAACCTCTTGATTATTTTAATCCACCCTGCCTGGCTTCCTAGTTGCACAGGACCAACTAAAGCGCTGACAAAATTCTCCTTTCAGTGTACTTGTCTTTTCAATCAGATTTAACAACCCTTACCAGGCAGTCAATAAACCAGGGATGTCTGGCAAAAAAATTTGCTTGCCATTTTGACTTTTGCATGCCAGTGTCATTACAAGTAGACACATCAGGAGGCACTAAGTAATCATTTCTCCATGAAAGCATATCATTAAAGCCCACGGCAATGAAAGTGAGCACATACCCCTTTTCAAATCACCATTTCCCCCTACTCCAGCTCTTGCAGTATCCCACCAAAAGCTGCCACCTGCTTTCCTCTAAGAACCCTAATCACACACACCCCTAATATGGCAAACACTCTCTGCCATCTGACACATTGCCTGCTCAGTCACTCTCTGAGCAAACCACCCAGTCTATTGATACCTCGGCCCCTTCCCCGTGCCAGTTTTATTTAGCCCATCAAGTCCAATTCCGTCAAAACAAGCCGAGGCATTGATAAAACCCTTCCCTTCTGGTTGGCTAGCTTTTACCCTGTACCATTTTGTGCCAACCTTGCCAGAACAATGCCATCTGGTAAATCCTGCCACCTGGCAATCTGGTCAATGAGTCCCATAGTCTGCATGTACTCTGCCAACTCCTGTCGTCTGCCAAAGCAAGCCTGTCGTTGCTTGCCCCCCGCAAGGACTTGTGAATTAAGAATGTCAATCAGCGTCGGCTTTTCTGTTCATGGGATTAGGGATGCCACAGCATTCAACACCTGTCAAATGGACTTTACTTTATGTTGACCCGATTTAGCATGGTTAACTGTATGCCCCACTCATGTCATTCTCCGTTTTACTCCTCAAATATGTCATTGTCATGCTGTTCCTGTTTTATGCGGCTAAGGATTGCTTTGAGTACCCTTTGATGTCCATAATTTAAATGTTTTGAATTGGCTCTGTTTTACATAATTACTTTTTTTCTCTAAATACGGTGTGGTTATTTTGAGGCAAGACTCTTTTTGTCTGTTTGTGCAGGTGTATCAGAGTCTGGACCGTGAACTGCAGAAGCACGTAAGTCTGCGGGATACGTTGCAACAGTGTCAGAAATGGGTTTCAAATGTACATGAGGAGATACAGCTTCCTGCACATGCACCACTCTGTCTAAAGGAGGCGCTAGCACAGGTATAGGTTTTTATGTTTCTTTGTGTATCTACACAAAAGTGGCTTTCCTGCACAGTTAAGTTGCAATGAGAAAGCCTGCGTCTATGTATAATCAACTCTACCTTATTTGTTTTTATTTGGGGGGGTCTCTTAAATGTCTCATTAGATGAAGCAGGATCGAACTCTGCAGGAGCAAGCTAGTACCTATTTGCAGCTGGTGTGCTCTACCTGTGATCTTTCCGAGGAAAAAGTACGAGAGACGGCTGCGAAATACAGCAGATCAAACTTCAGGTGAGTGACTCGTATAAATACATTAAAGTTTCTAATGTTCTAACTTCAGATTTTAGTTTTTTTCTTCTACTATGGTCCACTTTTATTTACAGAACCCTTTAAGGGATATGGTAATAGAAGACAGAAATTATATCTCAATGCGTTTGCGTTCACTTTTAAAACTTTTGCATTCCCCAGAGAAACTTTGCATTTGTTTTATTATAAGTTTTTTTCCTTTTGTTGTATGAAAGTTGCACTGAATCTCTAAAACTTTTTACTATGCCTCATAATTTATTTTGCTTTTCAAACAATGTTTGTGTAGGTTTTATAGTTTTTCACTTAAAAATATTAAAATCATAAACATTGGATTTAGAGATGTTTTCTGCCTAATACAGATTGAGGAGAAGGATGCTGGAATCTCAAGAACTAACAGAAAACTGGAGAGAGATCAAAGACTTGCGTTCCAACCTTGAATGTCATCTTCTTGAGGCTGAACAACTCCTCCAGAGCATGTTGAGGAGGCCAGCTGAGCTTGAGCCAAAGGTTGCTCAGAACCAGCTGGACCAGGCTCAGGTAAGTGACAGCTTTGTTTCCAGATGAAATAATCCATTTGAAAACCGCAAAATGATTACCCATTTTTATGAAACAAGGGTTATATGAGATTGTACTGAAACACTACTGCAAATTTAATATTACAGTAATACCTTATGCACAAGTTTTGTATGATATCTATCAGTTAATCAGATACAGTCTATTATGTATTGCTGAAAGCTCTGGTGATCTTTGGCCTCTGTTACATTTCCTGGCAGAAAGCTTCTTTCAATAATAAAGATTTCTCCCCAGATTACTCGTCTGGGTGTAATTATGGATGTGTGAATTGATTTGTCAGTGCCTGTAATAACAGCGTCCAGGCAGACCCCTTCATTGTGTATGAAAATAGCACATATTACCATCCCTGGATGTGCTGAGAATTGTCAACAATAGATTGAATGAAAACCCCAATTACCTCAAAGCTCACTCTCTGCCAGTGACAGAGGGCGTCATCTAGAGCTGTCCATTTGGTAGGATATCAAATAAAGACAGGCAGCATTTATTAATAATAGCCCATATTTCATTTCACAAAGGACTTTATCCAGGAGTTGCGTGCCAGGCAGGTTGAGCTGACCCAGCTGAGAGAAAGCATTAACAGGCTAACGGCTGGTCAGGAGTCCCCTGAGCTCAAGGAAGTTGGGCGCCTGCGCTGTGCTTGGCTGGATCTGGGCAGACAAGCTGCACAGCTGCTGGAACAGAAAGAGGAGGATCTACAGAGAAGTGGAGACTATCATGACTGCATTTGTATGGTGGAGGAGTTGTTTGACCAGCTGTCCAAGAAATGGGACCAATTGGCCAGGCATGCAACATTCCCTTTCAGATTTTGCACAACATACTTATGTTTGATAGTTACCATGTGTTCTTCTTAAGACAAAAATACTTCTTTTTGTTCACAAAAATACTGAATCTTTTCTAGGGGAGATATTGAGAGCACAGCTGAGTGTCTGGATGCCTTAAAGAAGTTGTCCACAGACTTGCAGGACCAGAGGTGTGTGCTCGATGACCTGAGAAATAATAGGCACGGAATCCCTGCCTCGTCTGAGCTTAGAAGACAGAGACCTGGTTAAAGAGCAGGTTGGTTACCTTGAGCAACGTTGGACCCAGGTGGAATCGCTTGTCCAGAAGAAAATTCAAGATTCAGCCCAAACACTGGAAGAATTGAGTCAAATTGAGGACCATTTGCGGGAGGCACAAGAATGGGCTGAGTTGCAGCAACCATCCCTCTCTGAGGTTCTTAAGACCAGTCCCCCTCCAGATTTGGCCCAAAGCTTTCTGTTTGATCACTTGAGCTTTTGTGCAGAACTGGAAGCCAAGCAAAAGCTTCTGGCAGAGGTTGTGACAGATGCTAACAGCCTTTCCTATCGCCTAGGACTTAATGAAAGGAGGAAACTCCAGACTTTTGTTCAGGAAGCACAGGCAGAAGTAGAATTGCTTGGAACTAAGGCAGCTCAATATCGTAAAAGCCTCAGTAAAGTGTTTACAGAACGAACACAGTTCCTACAAGCCCTCGACAGGGCAGCTGATTGGATCCGAAAGCAAGAGCAGAGGGCTCTTGCAGATGATCATGTGGCGCTTCTACCAAATGTTCTGCACAAGCAGGTGTCAACTTGTAAGAATTTTACCAGCAGTCTAAGAGCATATCAGGTGGAGCTCACGTCACTTTGGACACAGGGACGAGAATTAGTAAAGGATGCAACCGAGGAGGAAAAGAAGGTGACCCTTCAGAAGCTGGAGGAGTTGCAAGTCACCTTTGAAGCCTCCTTGCAAAAGAGCATGGAGCATCTGCAGAATCTAGAGAAAGCACTAGTCATTCGGAAGTACTTTAAAGTAGACCTTGACAGGATCACTGAGTGGCTAAAACAAGCAGAAGTAGCTACATTTCCAATTATTGACCTGAGCGGGAATGGCGAAGACCTTCAGAACCAGTTGATCGAATACCAACAGCTTCTTGATCATGCTTCAGAGTATGAAAATCTTTTGCTTATTGTCCAAAGGGCTGGACAGGAGATACTTCCCACCTTAAATGAGGTTGACCACTGCTACCTAGATGAGAAACTCAATGGCCTTCCACAACAGTACAATGACATGCTGTTGTTGATTAGAGGAAACGTGACAGGATCCAACAAGTGCTTTTGGAGCGCAGGGAGTTTGAGTCCTCGTTGATGTCACACGAAAAGCTTTGCTGGAACTTCAGGAGAAATGTGATAGTTTAGAGATGTCAGCCAACCAAAGTCTAGAAGAGGAGAAAGATTGCACAACAATTATGAAGTTCTCCTGAAAGGTCTTGCAAATCTCTTTCAGGGAATGAAAGATCTTAAGAGGTAAAACTCAGGATTTCCTTAGCATGGGTCAGCCATATGCTCCCGAAGTCACTGACCAGTTAGTTATCTCCACGGCAGTCTTAACCAGCAGATAGAGTGTAGGATGAAAGATTTACAGAAAACATTGAAAACATTAAATGACCACCAAGCAGTTCTGGAGAGAATGGACCATAGCATCACTGAAATAAAGGAGCAGCTTGACAAACTTGACTCAGATGAGGAGGTAGATGCCACAGAGAGATCTATTCTCTATACAACCTTTCAAAACGTCTTGAAGTGGTTAGTTCCTATCCAGAGGGTCTCGAAAGCACAAACCGATGACCTCAACCAGCACTTTGATTTAGAGACCCTTAAGACTCAGGTAATCTTTAGGGAGGAACAACTTCTTACTTTAAAGCAAAGGATTAATGCACACATAGAAGAATGCGAGAGAGGTTTTTTAGGAAAAAAGGATCATCAGAGTGATATTAAAGTATCAATAGACTGGCTCAAGAGTCTTTTGGATCAATTGAGATGTCCATTAATATTTGAAGAAGCAAAAATTGATATTGTGCAGGAGGAGGTCAGATCACTGTCAGCACTTCAAGAAAAATGAAGATCTAGGGTTAGAGTATTAGAAGGTCTAACTAATGAAGAGAAAGAGACGTGCATCAGTGACCAAAAGCCATTTCCTAAACTCTTTGAAACCAATTTGATGGATATTCCAAAGCTGAAGGATGATCTTCAACAAGCTTTTAACACTAAACAGGTACGATTATATTAATTAGTGACAGTTAGCCTGTGTTTTCTGACTTTGTTATGAGATACTAAAGGTGAGTTAAATGTTTCCTTTAACTGTTTACCCTTAGGTGGCTTTGCAGTCTGTTCTGTCCCTGCTCCAGAGATACCACCACTTCTTCAATCCATCCAGCAGTGGTTTGAGGAAGCTGGTTCTCTACTTGAGCAGGCCCCACATGATGTAGACCTGGAGAAAATTTCAGACTGTCTCAAGGACTTAGAAAATATAACAGGCCGGGAACAAACTGTCAAGTGTCCCGAGGCAAGAAATGCAAGATCTAATCCCTCAAATGGCTGACTTTTTGAGCCCTACTGTTTTTAAGCAAATCCAGCAGCATTGTGTGGAGTCTCATCACAAGGGCACAGAGGTCTTTGAGGAGCTAAAACAACGTAGAGGCAACTTTCGAACGGTAACTCTAATGAGGTTTTGGCATCTCAATAGTTTTAAATATTGCACACAAGACCCAAACTTGCATTGCCTTATTCATATTAACAATATGATGTTTAACAAGCATTGAAGTTTATACTTATTTAACAACTGGATTTGAAGTCACACACATTCACTTTATTTGTTTTTTAGAAGCATAACTCAGTGGAGATCCTTCCAAGATGAAACAGATAAAGTTATCAGGCAGATGAATGAAGTTGAGAAGAGGATGACTGAGTTTACAACTGCCAGAGCAAACTCTGAGCAAGAAGCTGAAGACAAGCTTTCTTTATACCAGGTTGTGACTATGCATTTCTTTCCTTGCCTAACTCCTTAAACATTGACTTTGATATGAGTGTTGTAGTTATTCTAAATATCTCCCATTGCTTCCAATTCTGTCTACAGAGAATTATGTTACAGGTTCAGGGTCTTGAAGACACACTCAATGAACTGAAAGAAAAAGCAGCACAGTTTGATCAGCCTGCAATAAAGACACTACTTCTCAGTCGGTCCATTCACTAAGCCAACGGTGGACTGGTTGTACAGTGTTGCTGAAGCTAAAGCGAAAGCCCTTCAAGACTCTGCAGATAACTGGAGATGCACCAGGGAGAAGGTACGGAAACTTCATGAGTAGATACTCTCAACTCATTACACTAAGATTCTCTTTAAACTCAGAGAATGTAATCAAACTCATGCAAATCAGTAAACAAACATTATTTCCTGATTAACTGTGGAAAAAGTCTAACCAATGATGCCATATGCATGAGTTATGATGAAGTAGAAGCAGTTATTCTGTAAGCAGTGGGCCCCTGTTGTGGATCTGAGATCAGACCAGAGCATCAGATGCCGACAGTGGCCTGGGAATGATGTAATGCTTGGCAATGATAGTCCATACAAAAATAACCCAACATGGAAGTTGGCAACTCATCACTTTTACCATAATTCTCTGCTGGAATCATAGTAATGTTAGCAGTACCTTGTTTTGTTTCTTTTGGCAGCGCACACTAATTCTGCGTTGTTTCTTTGTGACCTAAGCCTGTTTCATTGTTCCGCTGAGGATATGACATCACTCAGTAAGAAAGAGTCATAGTTTTTGCAGAACTTTGTTGCACAGAGAGAGAGGAAAGCTAAAAACCACAAAGAGCTGTTTTCATCTGTTTCATGACTAATTCATTATTCTTTGATGTCCTGATTGCTTCAACTGTAAATGCAGTTGCTGATGTCTTAACCCGCTTCTGCAATGCAATACAATATATATATCCGCAATTTTACATTTATTAAATGAAAGAAGGGGTTGGCTAACGCACTGGCACGATGGGCTCACTTTTTTCTTAACAGTGCAAAAGAGGCTCAAAATACAGTAGTAGCCCATGGGATGTTTTGTCAAAAATAAAGTAGGTATATTGAATTATCAACTCAGATGTTATTATAGTCTTTGTTCCTATATTCAAACTAATGAATCCTTACCTTTGAAATGAGTATGGTAAAATATATACTTTTTAAAAAGAAAGAATACACTTGAAATATTTGTAAAATTACAATGGTTGGTGTAATTGTAACTTTTTAGGGTTTTTTAGTGACAATTTTGGGAAGAGGATACATATTCTAAAACTTTCTGAAAATACAGTATGAGAATTAACTGCACAATTACTAGAAATGTTTACCTTATTTTATACAATTAATTATTATACAATTTGGGAAAAGACAAATTTTTTCAAGATGTTTCCAACTCTAACGTTGAAACCAATGCGATAGAAATATATGTAAATCGCAATAAAATGAATGCTATAGTATGATAGTAGCACTTATTAACAGGAGTAAAAATTGTTGGAGTAACCCATCCCACATTTCTCTCTGAATAGCTGGAGAAAATGCGAGCTGTCTGTGAGGACCTGCACAGTCGCGTTCCTGACAGCATGGTGGAAAAAGCCTCCAGTATGGCAGCCCTACACAGTCTTCTGGAGTACCACGACTCCTTCAGTCGAGAGGGTGGAGAAGAGAGAGCAGCTCCCTGACCCTCATCAGACACCATGTGCTCAACCTGTTTCTCAATCCTCACGTCGCTGCACCCTCCACACCCAGCAAACACCAAAACCAAGAGAACCCTTGTCTGCTGGAGATTCAGAGCATTCAGGAGAAATATGACAAGTATGTCTGTCTGTCTGTCCGTCCTAGAAATTGTTTCTACGTTTAGGTTATCTATCAATTAAATTAATTCGATTACCTTTTCAGATCTCTGTCATTTTATCATTCTGTCTGTCTGTGCTTGAGAGTTCATATAAAATCCATACAACTATTTAGTTTTGAATTGAAAGAGCTGAGACAACACAATTCCAGTTCCATGCCATGAAAACCATTCCAGTAATTTTTGAAAAATGTCCAACCCTACATTTCTGTCATTTGCTTTTACATCTTCAACCATTTGCATAATATGTATTTGCTGTTTCCTTTTCTCCTTCAGTCTGTTGCAGCAGGTGTGCGCTCAGCCGGCAGCAGGTGCAGGTGGAGCTGCTGGAGAGAGAGGAAGTGGTGAGGGAGTTGGGTCTGTTGAAAGGCTGGATTCAGGACACCCAGGGGCTGCTGCTGAGTCCCACCGCAGACCTGGATAACCTGCTCACTGACCTGGAGGTACTACAGCATACCATGCACAGTGGAGAGATGCATTCTTAAATCCTACAACCTGGTTTAATTTTACTCATGATAAGTATGATTTGTTTTCTGCTAGACGGCTCATTGTGGCATGCAGTCTCATCGCCAGAGCCTTGAGCTGATTGCAGATCGTCAGCAGATGAAATATCAGGACCTCCATGTCACTCTTCCTTCTGAGATCAGCACCCAGCTGGCAGAGATCACACTGGCTCTGGGTTCTGCAGAAGATCAGGTAATTTAATTCAAAATTAGGAATTTCAAAAATACAGGTACCACATTAATTCTGGTGAGGAATTAATGTAAACTCAGTTTGTAAATTTAAACAGGAATTGTGTCAAAATATAAGCTCTGTGCATTAGACCTATGCAGCCTAACTGACCATCAAAAAACAGTAGATGGTATTGATTTTGACTACTGAAATTAAGCAATATCTCTATCACTTAACTATTTTGTTTCTGCTGTGCTCAGGTGCAGGCACGTGAAAGAGAGATCCAACATAGCAGAGATACTAAAGAAGACTTTGACTCCAGACTTCAGGATATCTCAAAGAAAGTCAAACTCATCTCTTTGAAACTCAAGCAGAAGGCCATGGATGTTGAGGAGGCTAAAGAGGAGACAGAGGTACAGCATGAATACAGCACTGCATTGGAAGCTGTGGTACAGACTTGCCCTAATTAGTGAAGTGCACACTATAAATAATGACATGCTTGTAACCTGATTTCTAAATATATCAGAATGAGTGTAGTTTACACACAAGGCATTTTAGTAATAATTTTATATTTTCAGTATTCATATTAATTTTAGTAATTTTTGTTTTTAAGTTTTCATCTAATATTTGTATACTTTATTTAAATTTCTTTCAGCTTTATTTTATTTTATTTCAATTTCTAAAAAATATTTTGAATACTTTTATTTTTGTCATTTCTTACAACACTTTATCATTGCATATTAACTTTAAACAGTGTTTTTTTAACCTGCCATTTGTTTCATAACCTGTACTGTTTTTTTTTTTCTCTTAATCCAGACTCTATTTGAGGAACTAGAGGAGTGTGGCCGTGCTCTATCTGAGTTAGATGTGGCAGTGCAGGAGTTTGGAGAGCAGAACCCTCTCTTAGCTAAACAGCTAGGCTCCAGCCTGAGTAAACTGACCGAGCTTCATGCTCAGACCAGCAGACTGGCGGAGGGAAGGACCACATGCCTTCAGAAGGTCAGCTTTGCGAAAAAACCTGTTTGGAAACAGTCATTATTTTTGTGATTCTGTTTGTTGATGCTAGTGGCACAGAAATAACACACTTTTATCTTTAAATGTGACATTTTTTTCTATAAAGTGTGTTCAACAAATTGGCCCTTTTCTCTATTTTAGGCGGAGAAGAACTTTGAAGAATTTAATGAAATGCTTACACTAACTCTCAACTGGACAGAAAAAGCAGAGACTGTTGTCTCAGCCGACATGATGTGGAGTCCAGCCTCTCAGATGCAGGAGCAAATTAGAACCCATCAGGTTTTGACGCCCGCTTTATTCACATCACATTTTCTCAGGATTTTCAGTAGTTTTTGGGGCAGAAGTCTAATGATATTTTGTGATATATCTCAATCAGGCCTTATTACAACAGTGGCAAGACCTCCAAGGAGAGTTTGAGGGTCTGGTGGAGAAGGTGGGTCTGCTGGATGAGGTGGTCCAGACAGATGCTCTCCACCAGCAGGTGGCAGATCTGAGCAGACATGCTGAAGAGTTGCAGCAGAGAGCCAAAACAAGACTCCTGGCACTACAGGATGCAGCCAAGGTAATTCACAACATGTCACACACTACATAAAAACTAATATAATGAGAACTTTGCAATGGGCAGTGCATGTGTCCATTTGGGTTTGTTGTAGTGTGCTGTGATGTGTCATGCTGAATGGAGTTATAGTCAAGTCTCAGTGTCTCGTATTCAGCTGTAAATAACACTATTATTTATAATTAGTTTTAAATCCATTTTATTTTAATGTAATTTTGTTAAAAACACTGCAATATCCCTATACTAGTCTACTTCAAACTTCAAGTCTGCTGTAAATTTAGAAAGGCATTGCCATCTAGTGGCAAAATAGATAAGTAGTATAATTTATAATTCTGTAGTATAATTCTGTATCTTCTTTGATTTACAAAGGCATTGCCATTGATTTAGAAAGGCATTGATTTAAAAAAGGCATTTAGAAAGGCATTGCCATCTAGTGGCAAAATAGATAAGTAGTATAATTTATAATTCTGTAGTATAATTCTGTATCTTCTTTGATAGACTTAATTAGTCTGTTTATTCAATTGGTGTATGCTTACCACAGAGAATTACATTAACAAATTAAAAAACAAAACCAAACACTGACATCAATCCTGCATTTATACAATTATAAAAATATGAATGAAGAGATGTATCCTTAGGTTAATTAAAAAATATTACAAATCAGCAAATATAAGTGGTGTATTCTTCACAAAATTCAGTAGAGGATCAAATATCAAATTATCAAATTTGTCAGTGGAACCTTATATATATATATATATATATATATATATTTAAAATACATCACATTTTCTAAACACTGCTTTGTCTTTTATAGCTTTTTCTTAAACCATACAATCAGTAATGTAAATTTGTGCCCTTGAATTAGTCATCATAAATTACCTCATAATGAATGTCATAACTACTGTATATAACTGGCATCAAGCCATGAAGAAATTGGTCTGTACTTTAATTTTTCATTGAAGAGTGGATAACTAATTTAAAAATGTAATGTTTCAGCAACTTTTTAAATGAGTAACAATATGCCCTGTTCTTCGTTGTCGTGTTTCTTTTTTTTTCTTTTCTTTTTTTAAGTTATTATATGACTCTGGCATAATTTATTCTGATTGGTCAATGACAGTATTCTGGAGTCAAACATTTGTATATAATGCATACATTATAAAATATTAGTATATAATTTACTTGTCTAAGGAAATCATTTTATAGTTAGTATACTTATGCCATAACTGTTTCAGCTCAACTATAAAGCCATAGCTACTAATAGTTCTCAGCTCATGTTCTCTTCATGTTTGCACTCTTTAGAGCTACATTGATCTGGCCGCTTGTCTGAAGTATAAAATCACTGGTTAGCTGTAAGACAATCACATATAACGTTTGGTTATGACGTGTGTTATTCACCAGCTCAGTCGCATCAAACTTCCACTGTAAACACATGTATGATGCGAAAACGAACTAGCACCACTCTTATAGGCCCCTTTATTTTCTTTCTTTCATTTCCTTTCTCTGTTATTTTTTTCTCTCATTCTCAGTTTCAATAGTGGGGTTATCTGTTTCATTTCATTCTGCCCAGTGGCAGCCTGGGAAAGTGTTTTGAATCCTATTTAAAAAGGGTAATTCTTTTTGCAGTCCAGTTTGATGAAATTACAAACTTTACCATGAACTATTTCTACAGTGTTAACAGGGATAGATGCTAAATAATACATGAAATGTTAAAAAATATTACAGATAATGGTCTCTGTAAAGCCAACATATTCAATTAGGATGAACATAATGATCCTACTGTGTGTCTTTCTCTGTGTAGGACCTGGGTAGACTGGAGAGTGATGTGAAGAGCCTCCATCTGTCCATAGAGAGAGTCCAGGAGACTCTGGCCTCCCCTGATCTGGCTCGCCTCAGCCTCAGAGAACAGCTAGCTCAGAGACAGGTACACAGATCACTCTTACTAACTTCTACTAACACATTTTTTTCATTCCTCTGATTTATCTTTTGTATATGTTACGTAATATGTTATGTACTAATTATATAATATGTTTCCTAAGTAAAACAGGTTAGAAACCACCATCAAACTAATGATTACTATTTATTGCTCAGCTCCTGTTGTCAGAGATGGAGGGTCTCAAGCAGCAGGTGCAGGCTATGCAGATGTGTCAGAGCGCCCTCCGGCTGCCAGAGGATGTAATGGCTGCATTACCGCTATGTGTTACTGCACAGAGTCTTCAGCACGAAAGCAGCCATCTCCAACACAATACCATTCAACAGTGCAATATATTACAGGTATCTAGTCTACACACAGATTGCAACATATTCTGAGATGAAGATGTACTCATATTGATATCATTTTCAATTCAAGCTTTCACTCAATTGTTTATGCTGATTTATTAAAAAGTTAGTTAGAACAGTAGTCTTTTTGACCCCATTGCGCATCTCTTAAATGTACAGTAGCATTAACCTATTTAATCCCAAAACTAAATTATGATTGTTTTTGATGCAAGAAACCCTACCTAACATTATAAAGGGGCTTCAGGAGTAGATATAAAACACAACAGAAGTGTTGAATTTGGCCACTGCAGTGTATCTGCATGGTTTCATATAGCACGGTCATGGGATTCATCTGTTTGTAATGGCTCATTTAGTATCTCTCTTACATTCCCCCAGGAGGCCATGGTGCAGTATGAGCAATACGAACAGGAAGTCAAGAACCTACAGAGACTTATTGAAGAGGCACATTGTGTCATTCAGGACCGCCCTGTTGCCACAGGAAACATACATGAGCTTCAGACACAGATACAACATCATGAGGTGAGGAAGAAGAACATCCTTCTTTCATACTTTTATTACTTTAATAGATTCTTAAGGCATCATTTTTATTTTTTGAAAAATACTGTTTATTCACAAAAGCACTGGAATCTGTTATGATCATTCTTGCTTTGTGCATCAGTCAGTCAATCTCACAGCTCATTGCAGGCATGTTGTCTTAGCTATTACTCACCTCGTTGCTATGCTAGTTTACCTACATTGGACTGGAATGAGTCAGGCCATAAATTCAACGGGTGTAAGGTAGTTCTGCGATCTATGACCTCTGTCTGTTTTGTCCTGAGAAACATCCGATTATTTCTTTCTCTCACGCCCTTTTGCCCTGTCTCTTTACATTTACTTACACAAACACATTCACACACATGAAGGCAAGTACGGCTACACTAATAATCAAATTGATATTTGGCTTTGTGCGATCAAATCACGAAGGTTGCGATTGTTAAGCAGCTCGGTTCGCAGTAAATGCTGCTCCACACAAACTCATCTGGGCATCTGATTTGAGTTATTACGTGGTTTTCTGCCAACACAAGCTTGATGGGTTAACATTTGAAAATGAAGAAATGAGATTTTTTATTATTATATTATTTTCTTAAGTAGTCTTTTTTTTTACAGTAAAATTGTATATAATTTTTTGTTTAATATTTTTTTCAGGAATAATAATTAATATATAATAATATAAATAATAATTATTATTATATATCCATTCTCCAAACAGCTTGTCTCTGTAGAGAATGCTGTAGCCTATAATAATAATAACAATAATAATAATAATAGTTATTTTTTTATTATTGTTGTTATTTATATATATATATATATATATATTAGGGCTGTCAAATGATTAATCGTGATTAATCACATCCAAAATAAAAGTTTTTGTTTACATAATATATGTGGGTGCACTGTGTATATTATTTTGTATATATATATAAATGCACACACATGCATGTATATTTAAGAAAAAATATTATTTATATATAAAATATGTATATTTATATATAATATAAGTTATATATAAATCTATATACAGTATATATATGAAAATATTTCTTAAATACATACAAGCATGTGTGTGTATTTAAATATATAACATAATTATACACAGTGCATCCACATATTTTATGTAAACACAAACTTTTATTTTGGATGTGATTAATCAAGATTAATCATTTGACAGCCCTAAAAAAAAAAGTGATTTTTTAATAAAAAGACTATATATATATATATATATATATATATATATATATATAGTCTTTTTTATTTAAAAAAAAATCACAATTCTATTTTTTCCTCCATAACTGTGCAGCCCTAAAGATAAGAGCGTTTAAACACGCCAAATAATAAATAAACCTAAACCTGTACTGAGTCTCACGTCCCCATGTTTTATTAGCACAGCTTGTTTTAGTTGGGGCGGCAGCTGTGTCTTTATTACCCAGGGTTATTTTCCTCTGCAGAGCCGAGTGATGCAGCTGCAGCTTTCTCCCACATGACCTCATTATCAGAGACTGGCCTGTGTGTTTGCAAAAGAATGACAGCTGAGAGACAGAGAGACAGAGAGAGGTGGGGGTGGCTCTGCAGGCCATACAAAATCTGCGATGTGAGCCCCCTTCCTCCCCTCTAAGTCTCTCGCTCGCACCCAGTTATTTTGTTTGTCAGGAAAACAGCTTTGGGATTGGTGGAAAGAGAGGAAGTGAAGGGAAGGAAGAAAAAAGCCCTCAATTCCTGTTCCCGTGGTCTTTGTGTGTGAGTTGGCCGGTTAGGGGGAGGAAGTGTTCTTCCTGGTTCTACTCCCCTCCTTCTCTCTCAGTTGGTCGAGCTCTGTGCCAATCACGTTCACCGTTATCTGAAGGCTTGGCTTGTCAGGCTTCTCCTACCGCTCTCTGATTGGCTGCTAGCTCAAAATGCCTCTGACTGAGCTACTGCTCGGCTGTGCTGTTTTTTATACTGCAAACAGACACAGAGGGGGAATTTCTCAGCTCAGCTCGCCGGTGCCGCTCTCTGCGTTAACCCCCTTTTCGCTCCTCATCTATGGGACTTAATCCAGGAACCATGTTTGGACATAACCCAGCTGCATGGACCTCAGTGGAATAATAATATAATGTGTCATTGTGACAGGAACTGGCCCTGAAGATAAAAGGCTACCAGGAGCAGATCTCGGCCTTGAACTCCAAGTGTAAAATGTTGACTCTGAAAGCCAAGCATGCTACCATGCTGCTGACGGTCAGCGAGGTTGACGGCCTCTCAGACGGATTAGAGGAGCTGGAGGATGAGGAGGAAGAGATGCCCAAACACCCACCAACACACCCCTCTGTTGTCATGGTGAGTGATTTCCACTTGTGCACATGTTAGGACTGGGCCATGGGTCTCTAGTTTCTCCCACAGGGTTGTAAGTGCCTTTGCATTGTTTATCCCTGCTGTTGTTTGTTACTGAAACAGGAAACAGATGAGGGTGTTAGTTGGCCTTGACTTTGTCAACAGTATTAAGAAATGTAAGTTGCCCTGCGTTGCATCAGTCATGATCAGGGCCGGATTCCACATTAACTCGCCAACAGTTCAGCTCACGCTCCAGCTGTGTCGCTCATTCCTTACAGACTTTGCAGAGAAAGGAGTGTAGCTTTTTCGGTACTTCAGCAGTCATTGGAGCTAGATCTAAATTTAGTCTAATGTGCTCCAGTGGTTCAGATTACTTTAGTTCATTCTGGCAAGCACAATTCATTATCGTATGCCATTGTATTGTATTTTTACAGTGAGTCTGTGCATATCCTCTGCCCCATTTCCTGACCCGGTTCATTCCTTTATCATGACGAGAGGTCTGTGAAGGGCTTAGTCATGGCTACTCTTAACAAATGTGGTCTGTCTGTAATTCGCTGGTGCTGCTTTGCAGGGTCTTATTCAGCTTTTCTGCTTGAATCATTGCTTCCTGTCAGATCTGTAGGGAATATACATTACTGCAGAAGTTTTGGGTCAAGAAATTCAGGATTTCTGTTTCAAACACATGATGAACTTTCTCACAGTCTTCACAAAATCACTAAACAGCACAACTGTTTTCAACATTGATGATAATAAGAAATGATTATTGAGCACTGAATCAACATATAAGAATAATTTCTGGAATTACCAGGAACCTGGAATATGTCACAATGTTATAGTTTTACTCTAAATGAGACTTTAAATCTTGCTGACCCCAAAGTTTTGAAGGATAGTATACTTTTTCCAACTTCCTCTGGGTTTTTCCCTTCTTCCTTTGGTGCTATACTCCTGTTCACGGTTGATGTATCTTTCTTTCTCTTTCTTCCTCTGTCTCTTTGGCTCTTTAATGATCAGATGACGGCAGGCCGTTGTCATACTCTCCTCTCCCCGGTCACAGAGGAGTCTGGTGAGGAGGGCACTAACAGCGAAGTCTCCTCTCCCCGCCTGCAGATCACCCTCACCCGGGCCTAACGCTGACACCTCTCAGGTATCCCGTGGCTCTAACCCATACCTCACTAACACCTGCCAACCTTATCACATTTAATCAACTTATCCCAAATCAGCCACTAACCCCACTTTAACTCAGTTTGAACTTGACCAGTTGATTTCTTACAGCAGCCACTGTCCTGTTCTTAAATATGAATCTGGCTTTTCACACTGTGCTTAAACTTGGGTTAACGTCATTCTAAACACCGCTTGTAACCCTGGGTAAATTAATGTTCAACACTTTCAAACGTATGAATTTCAGTGTATGAATACCCAGGAGTCTCAGGTAAATTATGAACAGTGTGAAACATGATTCTCTTCGCCCAGGGTTTAGAATGACCCATGCATGGTTAAATATTTCAAGTGTGAAAAGCCCAAATGTTAGTCTAAAGGTTCCCAAGATCCTGCAAATATTGGAGGAATTTGAAAAATGGCACCAGTTTCCCTTACCTAATTCTCAGTAAGACATTTGTAGGATGATTGTAGGTGTAAACATTGTGACTCTTTCTTTGATGCTTGAGCTTTCCAATCAAACCGAAACTCTAGCATTGAATTAAGAAAGGAGTACCCTATATATTTGTCCAACTAAAGGCTCCGCTATACTCACTTCTTTTTCGTTCTTCACTTTGGGGTAAAAAAGTTGTTTGAAATTAATGAGCAGTGTTATACTGTTAGCGAACATCCTGACACCGCTACTGAGAGCAGCTTTAGATATGTAATATGGAAATATCCACGCTTTCCTTTCAATACAATAATCACACAGCAAAAATGACAGCAATGGTAAAACAAAAAAGAAAGAAATCTGATCATAGTAATGTGGATGTTTGCACAAGCTCGTCTGTGAGGGGCTGCCGCTTTACTTTCGTTTTATTGTTTGTTTGTTTTGTCATTAAATTTATTTTTAACGTTCACTGGTTCCCGCATCCTTCTTCCCAGAACATGAACTTTGTCGCAGTGGGACTCTCTATTCTTCAGTTGACTTTCTTGAGGGACTTTATCTCATTCTTTTAAAGGAACTTTTAAATTCATTCTTACTGTTTGTATAAACATACATCAGCCATGTAATGAATAGTTGACACACATTTGAACATGACCTCAGGGAGTGACAACAAAGTTTTGGTTAGCACAGATTTTTATGTGTTTAAGCATGGTTAACCACTTCAGTGTGTGAAAAAAAAATGGCATAGTATTGTTACATCTGCAACATCTGAAAAATGCAGACACAAGAACACCTTAGGATCACTACTGTTTTTTGTATTTTAATTGAACCAGCAGAATTTGGTTTATTATTCATGCACACACTCCCAGACACACTCATTGACGTAATTGTACGTCTTTTGTAGGGATCAGGGCGAGCTACTTTATGTAGAGCTCCATTACAGGAGCTGTATGACCCCTCCATGGAGTCAGCTTCCTCAGCAAACCTGGACGACCTACAACGCTCATGGGAGACTTTGAAGAATGTGGTAAATATCCATAGATGGATCTCACATTACAAAATCCAAATCACTTCTTCATACGTTGGCTAGCATATATATGTTTTTTTTACAGATCAGTGAGAAGCAGAAGAGCCTATATGAAGCTCTGGAGAGGCAGCAGCACTATCAGGAGACCCTGCAATCCGTCTCAACAAAGATGGAGTCCATTGAGACCGCACTAAATGAGGGCTTAGAGCCAAGCAAGAGTCCTGAGAGCCAGATGGCCGCCCACCAGGTGAGAGAGACAGAGGATCAGATGAAGCAAGATGACCGCACTAAAGCTAGATCACATAAAAACTCAAGCCTACTGCTGGACTAACGATACAGCCAGAGGACAGAGTTACCCTCTAGAGTACCAACTTCTCCTATGTCTAAAACCAATCTCTTATCTAGAAGTATCTTCCTTTCTGTGGCATGTAGCCTTTAATGTAACTTTATTGTTTACAACTAGATCAAATCAATGTACAAATAAAACCAGAGATTAATAAAAGCAATTGTATGACTGATGGTTGTTCTTCAGGCTCTGATGGATGAGATCCTAATGCTCCAGGATGAGATCAGTGCTCTGCAGGCCTGCTTCTCACGGGAGCTGCAGATGGATGAGGACAGTTTGGAGGCAGATGCCGGAGACCAGCTGGCCTTGCAGTCAACCCTCACTGTACTGGGAGAGCGCATGGCCACCATCCACATGAAAGCCTCCGGAAAGCGACAACTTCTGGAGGTTAGCAGGACTAATATCATGCAAAGTCATTACATACTGGTCATTTCAAATTGTTATGTGTGTCCTAGAAGTAGTTATTTTAGTCTTTACATTTAACTATCAGTACCATCTCTCAGATTACAAACCACTAATTACAGATCATAAACCAAATGATAGGCAAGCCTAAACATATTTCCAGGAAACATAATTAAAGAGATAAAGAATACTGAACAAACTGGAAGTATGTTTTCACACTTGTTTTTCAGCAATGGCAAAGGAGTTTTGTCTGCTTTAGAAAATATGATTAGAATGCTTCTCCCACTTTACACTGACTAATTTGGCTTGAGAAGAACCAACAAAAAGCAACTTATTACATACCTTTGCTTTTAGCTTATTCAATGTTGTGCATTCTCTGACCCGCAGGGAGCGAATTGAATGAGCAGTTAGAAGAACAGAGGCAGGAACAAGCGCTACAGCGTTACCATAGTGAAGCAGAGGAGCTTGACAACTGGCTGCTCAGCACACGTGCCACACTGAGCTCCACTCTTCAGCCACAACCACAGGACATGGACATGGAGGAACAGCTGATCGACTGCCAGGTGAGAGACCAGGCGTGGAAAATAGAAGAAAAAAAAACATGCCACAATATTCCTAAATTTTGGTTGATAACGGTATGCTTTATGATATCGATTTTTTGGGGGGGAATTGAAGGGGTCACGAACTGGCTTTTTAAATTTTATTATGTTGTTGTCTGAGGTCAACTTATGACGTTCGCTTGGTTTTTGCATTCAAAAACCTCAAAATGAATAAAGTAATAGGCTATTTTGTATCCAAGTTTTTATGGGCGTGTCACACTGAAGACTTGGAAGTAAACGCCCACTGCTGCGAGTGGATAACAGTTTTGCATATTATAATGAGTTTAACTCACCCGTCGGTGCATGTGGGGGAAATCATCTAATGTTGTAAAATGGCAACCGGATTCAGCCCATACATGTTCGACCCAGAGTCCGTGTGTTGCACAATTCCTGTCAGATCCAATATAGGCGGGACAGCACCGTTCTTTACTCTTAATCGGTCTGCAAATCCAGTCTTGTTTACAAAACAATCCTTAGTGAAATGAAGCGAACAGACGCCGATGTTTTGCCTCATCAGCTGGAACGTCATTAAAAATAAAGTTTATCCATTCAGTCCTATTGGAATCCACAGGAAGCTTATGCAGCGACTGTCTTCCAAAACCAGGCGCTGCACAATATTCTGTATTGCTCAGTAACTCGATCCAGTTTGTCATCACAAGGTAGGCCTATGTTATTTAGCTCTGCGTGTGATGCGCGAATCGGTGGGCGGGGCTAAACCAGCCGTGTTGAAGTAGGCGTTGATCTTCTTCTGCGGGGGTGGTGTTTATCCTCTTTGACGTCATATTTCCCCACTTTTAAAAACGAGACGTTTGTCTGAGGCTGGTGTCAATAAAAGCTTTTATTGGACTAACAAGGACGTTTTCAGTTGTGAAACTTACAGGATATTCTTATAATATGATGGCCTCTTAGATGTCAAAAGCTCAAGGAAAATTTGATTTCTCAGTTCATCACCCCTTTAACTGAAATTAAATTATTAAACTTAAAAAATTTTCATTAGACCTTATTATTGTTTTTTGGAATCTTTTTTGTTTACACTATTTGAATTGAACTACTGTACTGAAAAGTCATGTCCACTGCAAAGAAACAACGGTAACACTTTATTTCGATAGTCCACTTTAGACATTCTACTAACTATAAGTAACTTTTCAACTACATGTCATTAAACTCTCATTAGAGTATTAGTAGACTCTCAGCTTAATATCTGCTAACACTTTATTTTGTTGGTCCCCCAACAGACATTCAACTGACTATAAGTAACTTGGCGACTATACGTAAACTTATTCTCCTAACCCAAAGCCTAACACCTTACCATAACCTAACAGTCTACTGACAGTCTATAATAATATACTAATACTCTAATGAGAGTTAGTTGACACAGTAGTTGAAAAGTTACTTATAATGACTAGATCGTCTAAAGTGACTATCGAAATAAAGTGCAACCGAAACGACAATATATTGTATATTGTTCTGTTGTGACGCACACAGTCTTCACACGGACGCGCGCGTCAATCCGTTGCGGAGAGACTCTCTATATTTGTTACAGTGAAATCACAAAACCTAATGCACAAAAAAACGTGTCCCTGCTTGAAACACAACCACTTATAAACAAACGGTTTTGATGAGGAAAATAAGTTATACAACTAGAAGGAATTATAACCTCTGACACACTTGGCAAAAGTTCTGCCTCTGGACCATTAAAGTTCATGGGGATTATTTTCGAATCTATGTATTTATATCAATATACAAATAATTATAAAGATACTGATTATTTGTTTAATCCATCATATAGTGTATTTTCAATGCAAACAATGAGGCTTCATCCTTTTGGGGGTTGAAAAAGCATTTTTCTCATTTCATTTCATTATTTCATTTCAGATAACCAATTTCATAGTTTCAAAACACTGGATTTTTAGAAAAGCAAAATTTGAGTTGTGTAAAATTCATTATAGATTTTTTTTTAGCATCTAAATGGCCAATTCATCAGATTCTGGTGGCTAATCATCTCTGGAGTCACTAGAGTGGGCAGCAGTAAATCTGCTTAGCTGTGTCGGTTTTGTTCCATTCTGTTGGTCATTAGGATTAGGGGCTTCTTCTTCCCTGCAGTCATGGGACGTCCCACAGTGCATGTCTGCATTTCTTCAAGGAGACACACATGTCTTTTGTGTTGTAATTAGAGGGCTGTAGGGATCAAGTTAACCTTTAACCTGAACGTCAGTCTCTTTGTGATAAGTCAGGGTGGCCCTGACCTTTAGCTTACTGCAGTGAATGTTTGCTCATTTCTCACTAGTGAATGCCACAGGCTGTCTCAACTATTGACCAGCATTCAGTTCCAGCTACCCTGCAGGCCCATCCCTATCTATTCAAAATGTAGATTTGTAAAAATGTCTTTTAATATTTCAATTGTTAGCAGTACACTCATTTCTGTGGAGTAGTGTGCATGTAGTATGGTAGAGATATAGATGTCTGAAGGCTCGGTTAAGCAGCTTAGGAAGATTATCAGTCACTGCTTACACGTCTCCTGTTTACGTATTTTTTTACACACCTTCTGTTGTGTTTTTTGCATGCGGGGTGTTTGACCTATGTCTGATACACTATCTTTATGGTAAACTATTAAAAGTTTTGTTACTTGAATTTACAAGGGTAGCACCTAAAATAGAACTTTGTCTTAAAACATGTGGTTCTGAATCAAACAACAAACTAAAAAGAGATTTTACCTAACCCAAATCATGATTGTTAATTTAATGTGATTAATGTTTAATTAAATTTAATTAAAGGTGTTTGACTTAATGTTAATAGCACAAACAATCCAAAAATATGAATCACATTGCTGTATCATATTTAACCGGTTCTCTAACTGAATCTTTTGTTCCTGATCTAGAACATGTTACTGGAGATCGAGCAGAAGGTGCTGTGTCTGTCTGAGCTGTCAGTGCACAGTGAGAGTTTACTGATGGAGGGGAAGGCCGGTACACGGGGTGACGCTGAGCAGCTCTCCCTCAAACTATACTGCCTCAAATCCAGCCTGCTGGAGCTACAGCGCATCCTTCAAGACAAACAGACCCACATCCAGGTGAATTTCTCAAAGTAATATTCAGTGACTGCCCAAGAACAGAAGTAAATCTGTAATCGAGCAGAATTAAAGAAAATGCCAACCGCCTGAATACATAGAACAGGTCACTGGCGTCAGTCAGTACTTTTGCCCACACATAAAAACACATCCTCGCCTCAATGGATGCATTGTGAACAGCGGTACAGAAGAATGCCAAGCGCTGTTCATTGTTGTGAAAGATGTTCCACTGCTCTCCAGAAACATCCATCTGAAACAAAGACCTTTAACAAATTGGGGGGCAGGTCTGGAATTTTCACCCAGCTCTTGTAAATGAGACTTGTTGGTGATATGTAAAAGCTTGATGCAAAGCTGATTTGGGTCCATTACCTCATTGAGAGTCATGACTGACCTTTAACCTCTACTTACTGAAAAGATGTTTTAATTTACCTTTAGTGTCTGTGTGTGTGTTTCCAAATAAATTGTGTCAATGAATCTAGGTTAATTGTTTTGGACACGTTCTATAAAATAGTTTGTATCTGATATATTTTTGTGCAGAAAATAATCTGAATCAAAGCTTACTTATAAAAACGACAAATTTCATTGCCATACATTAGCATCTCTAACGGACTTCTATGTCTTTATTTAAGGGGTCACTTCAGGAGCAGGATGACACTGAATCAGACTCGTCTCTGTCTCAGAGCCCCAATATGATGGACTGGCTCATTCAGGCGCGATCCACACGCAACCAGCAGCATCAAGACACAGTGCAAAGACAGAGGGTAGACAATCAAACAACGAATGTTGAGCAATAACGTGATATCAATAAACTTAACTAGCAAATCATATGCTGATATTTACATTGTCTTTAGAAAAACTAGTTGCATTTGAATGGGCAGGAATGGATTTTGATTTTTGACATCAGCTATTATATATAATGCAGGAATTGGAAGAGCAGCTTGGCGAACAGAAGAAGTTACTGCAGTCTGTAGCATCTAGAGGGGAGGAGATTCTCACAGAGAACAACACCTAATGGAGACAGGTCGGTCCTGTTCACTTGTCCATTATCTACATGTTCAGATCTTTCTTTAGCACACTATAACTGCTCTTCTAAAAACCAGGCCTGCCAGTTTAACACAAATTTGGTGCGATAAAATAATGCATTATTGAAGTCGGCATGAAATGCAAAAAATTCTATAATGCATATTATAGATCTTATTGTGAACAATTCATCCATACATATTTTTTTATTGACTTTTGTTTAATTAAACTCTGAACTTCCAGTTAAAACAACTTGACTTAACTATGGCTTGCTAAAATTAATTTGAGTTAAAGTTACCACCCTTTTAATTTGTAAATGATCACTGTACACACCCAAACCAGTCTTCGTCCGTGTAGACGATATACTGCCAATATTACCAATAGACGTTTAATGTCCTTCATTGTCTTGACTTGTCCCAACCACAAAAAAAAACCCCTTCACACAAACCCCCCTTTTACCATTGAGCATCATACAATCGGCCTAGCACATTATTCGTTTACCAGCCATTGGACCTGATTTCCACTTTGCGTTCCACCTGTGCAAGCTTGTGTTCATCTGCTTACACGTTCGATTTTTCGATAATCTGTTACACTTCACTATACACAAGAAAATATTTGTCTCTTTTAATTAAAGCAATTAATCAGTATCATATGGTAACTATTCTTAGCAAACATTTATGAGATAGAGTTGATTAATTGCGATTTGATTACTAACGGTCATATCATGTGAGCAGTTTCTTTTAATAAGTTTTAATTTTAATTAATTGACGGCTATATTGCAAACATATATGAAAGACAAGTGTATGTAGCACAGACTTGTAACAGGCTTCTTTTTCATTGTAGTTCTCCTGCAGAACTTTCTGAAGGGGTTGATGGTCAGTGGCCTGAGAGCATGAGCACAAAGGATCAAATGAGATTCAAATGGGAGAACCTGAGAAAAGACCTTAAGAACAAACTACAGCTGTCATTAAACACAATGGAGCAGGCACACTGTATCACGGTACATACTCAACTTCAACACTATACTTTAGCTTTGCTTTTTAACCTTTGTAGTCCCATTTAGCGACTTATTAGCAACTGCCTTTTACAAGAGAAGTAAAAACATCAGGTGGGATATCACTGATGTATTTTATGTCGTAGAATAAAAGAGAGTATAAAAGTATATTGACCTTTCAGGCATTTAAACAAAAACCCAAAAATATGGACTTCAGGACGGGACGGTGGAACCAGAAGTTCTTGCCTACAAAAAAAAAAAATCCCTGCAGCATTAATTTATTTTCCCCTAAAAGCGGAAAACATAAAAGCTACCTCTGTGCTCTAATTAAATAAGAACCATCTTCTCTCTTAGCTATACCAACCAGTGTCCAGTCCCTGTGGACTCTTCAGAGGGGAGCAAGTGAGTCAGGATATCCTGTCACCCAGAAGTCTGTTTGAAGGCTTCAGCCAAGACCTGGAGGACTTGCCTCAGGTACTGCCACTGAACATTTTAACATGATGTTAAACTGCACCAGGATTTTGTATTACTATAACTAGCAAAGATATATTTAATTAGCAATTTGTTCCTTTATGTCCTCCCTACAGACAGGGGGCGCTGACACTAAGCGCACATGTGCTCTGGAAAGGGCTCTCTATGAGGCAGTTTCCTCAGCTTCCTCTTGGCTGGACAATGCTGAGAATGAGCTTGTATCTGGCCCAATATTATTATCTGATGACTCAGAGACTCACCTGGGCCACCTAGAGGTCAGACATAGTCATTTTCATGAGAGTCATAAAGTATTTTTGTTATAAGAAACACTAACACTTATTGGCACTGTATCTTTTCTGCTCTTGTCTCTTCAGGGTTTGGGTAAGGAGGTAAAGAATGTCAGCGAGGAGGTTTGTAAATGTCGGGATGTGCTCGGAGGGACGGAGCGGCTATGGGATGAAGGTGGAGAAAGTGTTTTAGTTGAGGAAGTGTTAGACAGTTTGGAGGGGAGACTAAAGCTGCTGGACACAGTGCTGGAGCAGCGATGTGACGGCATGAAAGACAAGCTGCAGGAACTCAATGTTTTTCAGGTATATGTCGCTTTGAATCTGGTTATTTTTAATCAATATATTGTTTTTTCTCTCTCACAAATACATTTTCCTCTCTGTCTATTTCACAGACTGAGCTGAGACTGTTGCTTACTGCACTCGGTGACTCAAAGTACCAGCTTTTGCAGAAAATGAATGCAGCTATGGATCGGCCTGCTTCTAAACAAATGGAGGTCATACACACACACATTCAAAATGACAGAAATGTCCCCTAGCAATATTTTGTTGACCGATTATGAGTAAGATTAATGAAAATTTGAATGTTAACAGATTCTAGCAGAAGCTGAGGACAGTCTGAGGGAATTTGAGCAGAAAGTTTCTGAGATGAGAAGTAGAGGAGAGACACTGCAGCCCAGCCAGCTCTGCACTCAAGAGCTGCTGAAACTACAGGTACACACATCTCTCTCTCCTGCTGTTTGTTTTAGAAACAGCAATTACAGTTGCTGATTTCATGTTATCCATTTTACTATTTACTTGACATTGTGTTCTGCTGTGCAGGATGCTTATGAAGTTCTGGTGGAGATGGTGGGATCCAAACGGAGTGGACTGAACCAAAGTTTGGTACTAAAGGCTCAGTATGAGAGAGCTCTGCAAGACCTGGTAGATCTGGTAGACACCGCCCAGGACAAAATGGCTGCTGACCAGAAAATGAAAGTGGGATCAGTGATTGAGGTTCAGATTCTCCTCAGACAAACACAAGGTACAACAGCCGTGTTTGGTGATTAATTGGTTTTAATAATGTTTTTATTATATTATTTTAAATTGTAATAAATTCTTACACTTTTACTGTTTTAACGGTATTATTGATTAAATAAACGCAGTCTTCAAACACATTTGTTCAAAAACTTTAAAAAAAATCGCACAAACCCCAAACAATAGTGTACACATATACATTTTGGAGTCTTTCTTATCCAGGAAAACCAACCAAAAATTTCGATGACTCTCGTCATGCAATCAAATTCTCTCAAGAATGTGAATGTCATTGCCACATCCTTTCTAAAGTGATGTTTGGTTCCCTTTTGGAGAGCATGTACTCACATTTTCTGTCTGTCTTTTGTTCCTGCAGGAGTTTTTTCAGGGGCTAGAGACACATGTTGTCCTGACACAGGCCTTCTTCAGGCAGGTCAGTGGGTTGGTGGTGCAGCGGGAGGTCCAAAGCTTGGAGGAAACTGTGGCTCAGGCCCAGGCTGTACTTAAACAGGCTCACAAACGAGGAGTGGAGCTGGAGGGCATCCTTGAGGTTGTGTGGATTTGCGTTTCTATATAAGATAGATGCAGATTATAATAAGTGCATATGGAGTTAATAACTGTCATGTGTTTTGTGTTATCAGTGGTGGAGCAGGTTAGTGGGTGATTATCAGGCCGTGTACAGGCAGCTGGAGGCAGTGGAAAGCAACATTCCCAGTGTAGGCCTGGTGGAAGAGACAGAGGAGAGACTGAGGGATAGAATTGCTCTATACCAGGTACAACTCCATCACACACATACGTGGATCACTGAATCAGACACGGTTAAGCCATAAAATCAATACAAAACCAACCTTATTTTACATTACAGACATTACGTTACAGTATCGCATTTGTGAAGTATTAGAAATCAAATTGAGAATGCCTTTTGAATTATTCAATTCAGTAATTTAAATTGAATCTAAATTAGAAAACGTGATGTGAATTTGAATTTAAGAAAGTCAAATTATACTTTTACACCTTCATGTATTATTACAGATTATAGATTGGGGCCAGTAAGATTTTTAAATGTGATTAAAAATGACAGTAAAACATTAATATTGTGATATATGATTACAATTTACGTATAATAACTGTTTTCTATTTGAATATATTTAAAAATGGTATTTATTCCTTAATTAGCCTAATTTTAAGGAGCCATTACTTCAATGGTCACACGATCCTTTAGAAATCATTTTAATATGCTGATTTGCTGCTCTAGAAACATTTCTCATTTTTATCAATGTTGAAAACAGTTGTGCTGCTTAATATTTCTGTGGAGACTGTAATACTTTTTAAAAGATTATTTAATAAATAGAAAGTTTAAAGAAACATAATTTATTTGAAATAGAAATCTTTACTGTTTCTTTTGATCATTTTTTTAATAAGAAAAAAAATATCTCAATTCTGGATTGGTAGTGTACATTAGGATTGGTAGTGTACATTATATGTTAGAAGATTCAAAAACAAGGAAGGGTAAATCTAAAACTAAAAGGAAGGGTGTGTTGACCATTCCACTCTCTGTAGCGTCTGAAGGCCGGTATGTCTGAGTGGCAGCCGCAGTTGTATAAGTTGTTGGAGGATGAGAAGAGGCTGCCTTTACATGTGTCTTGCTCAGAGCTGGAAACTCAGCTCAATCAGCTGGGGGAGCACTGGCTCAGCACCACCACCAAGATCAATAAAGAGCTACACCGCTTGGACTCCACCCTCAAACACTGGATCAGGTCAGAACATCTGATCACTTTCTCTCTGTGATTCTCTTCTGCCTTAAAGAATGACTTTATTGAGTCTGACCTAGTTGTTTAATCACTTAATTGATGTCGCATGGTGTCTTCATATCTCATTGTAGGTATCAAAGCCAGTCAGCTGAGCTTAGCCAATGGCTGAGTTCGGCACTAGACCGCCTGGAGTTTTGGAGCACTCAGTCTGTTACAGTACCTCAAGAGCTAGAGACCGTCAGAGACCATCTTCATGCCTTCCTGGTGAGAACGGCCATTAATTATCCTAATAAAATAGGTTTAGGTCTCACTTGTCTTCCACAGACACACTCTACATCATCTTTATTTCTGCAGGAATTCTCCAAAGAAGTGGACGCCAAGTCGTCTTTGCGCACATCAGTCCAGAGCCAGGGAAATCAGCTACTCCGGTTTAAGAAAGTGGACACAGCGGCACTCAGGGCAAACTTGGCCCAGGTAGACACGCAATGGGCCGATCTTCTCACCCGAATCCCTGTGGTCCAGGAGAAACTCCACCAGGTATGATAACTGGGGTGGTTTCACTGGCCCATTTCAGTTAAAGAAGGGTGTGCAGATAATGAACAGGCTCACTTGGCTATGCTAAAAGTTGCATCCATGTGACAAACAGCTGCAGATGGAGAAGTTGCCATCCCGTCATGCAATAACAGAGCTGATGAGCTGGATATCCCTAATGGAGAATATCATCCAAGAAGATCAGCAGAAGATCATGGGGGCAGTGGGATCTGAGGTTGTGCAAATGTTCCTTCAGAAATACAAGGTAAGAAAAAGTTAGAATAGGCAGCAAGAACTGTTATTTTGTTTTCGAAATAATAAAACATGGAATTAGTAATTTTGTACTGCATGAAAGATACCAAATTTCTCTCTGTCTTTATTGACCCCTCTCAACAGGGTTTTCAGATTGACCTGTCCTGTAAGCAGCTGACTGTGGACTTTGTGAATCAGTCAGTCCTGCAAATCAGCAGTCAAGACGTGGAGGGGAAACGCAGTGACAAAACTGACTTTGCTGAGCGTCTTGGGGCCATGAACCGCCGCTGGCAGATACTGCAAGGACTCGTTACAGAGAAGGTTAGACACGTAATGTGCATCATCAGGTTTTAATATATTTTATTTAAATTTAATTTATAATGAATTATATATTTTGTATTGGAAAAATAATAAAAATGCCAAAAGCAAGTGTTTTTACAAGTGGACTGTGACTTTTGGACCATAATTGTATGTCATTTACCCTACATTTTTTTTTATCATATACCAAAATGGTGCCTTCTGTGTTTTACAGATTCAGGTTTTAGAGGGTCTACTTAAAAGCTGGTTAGAGTTTGAGAATGTGGTTCAGACCTTAAAGACCTGGATTAGTGTACAGGAAGAGAAACTCAAAAAGAAGCACAGGATTGAGGATGTTTCCTCAGCCCAGAATGCACTTAAAGATTGTCAGGTAGATACTGCGCCCTATCTGTTAACTCTATATGGTTTCTGGGTAAAGATTGCATAAATAACACTAAAATAATCCATGTGCTCTGTTGTTTTGAAAGATTGATCTAACTCTCTGTGTATGCTAGGAAATGGAAGTGTTGGTAAAGGAGAAAGAGAAGGATCTGGAGAGGGCTGAAGAGAAAGGATGCTTACTAATCGAGGATAAGAAAGGCGAAGCCAGCTCTGTTATTATGGACACCCTAAAAGGCTTAAACCAGTCTTGGGCCAATCTGGATCACATGGTATGTTTCACATAATGCATTTCAGTAAAGCATCTAGATTTGGCATTTGTAATCTGTATCAAATGTATTGTATCAAATGCTGTATCAAAAGTTAGTTAATGCATTTACTAATTTTAACTTATTTCACTGAATTGATTCATAACTACATATTGGTATGTTTTTTGAAGCTGCATCGCTCATATATTAATGGACACTATATGAACAACTCATGTTTTCATAATCAGGTTTTCACCAAAATATTCAACCAGTCTTACAGTAAGTGGGTTTTTTGTGTAATTGCAGGTCGGGCAGCAGACGGTCAGTCTTCGGTCAGTGCTGGATCAATGGAGTCTTTATAAACAAGCATATGAAGAGATTCAAGGCTACCTGATGGAGGGACGTTACACCATCTCTCGTCTGCGCCTTCTCACTGGCTCCCCAGAAGCTGTGCAGGTTCAAGTAGAGAATCTTGAGGTACAAAACTGTGCAAAACATGAATGAGGTGTCATTAGCATTATTTGGAGCAAGAACCTAAAATCACCATGGGTATTTGTGTGTCTCAGAGTTTACAAGATGAGCTGGAGAAACAGGAGAGCAGTTTACGGAAACTGGGCTCCATAACTCAACAGCTGCTGAGAGATTGTCATTCCTCTGTGAGCGATTCACTCAACACAGCACTGGGTGATGTAAATCTCAGGTGAGTTTCAAATGCCTCTAGGATCTAATGAAGACACTGATCAGTACAAAGTGATCCGAAAACATTGATCTTCTGCTGATCTGCTGTCAGGTGGAACACGCTGCTGGAGCAGATCTCAGATCAGCTGAGGAAGAGTAAGAGCCTGCTGCAGCTGTGGCAGCATTACAATGCAATTCATGCTCAGAGCAGCACCGACATTCAGAAACTAGAGGAACAGGTGGAACATCTACTCAAGAGCGCCACCCACAGAGACATCACAGAACAGGAAATAATGGTGAGGATTTAGGTTTTCAAGCCTCTTGAAATATTTGTGTTTGTCAGTGACACAAAAGTATGTAATCAGTTGGTAATTCTGACAACTGTGTGCCACTGTAAAATCTTTGTAGCAATTGCCACAGTGGTCCTCTTTGTAAAACTGCCATGTTTTTTAGGGCCTCGTGGCGGCTGAGGGATCCGTAGAGTCTGTCCTGCAGCAGCTGGATGAGTTTTCAGAGCAGCTGAGACAACAAGTGGACCCCTCTGCCATGACAGCCTTCCATACAGACCACCTGTCACTCACTCAGCGATTGGCAACAGTTGGACGTGCCCTCCAAAGACAGCAGTCTCTGCTAGAGGTTCGAATGATTCAGATTTGACCTTGTGCACATAGACATTAAACTTTAACAGAACATTTATACCGTTTTCACACATTTACTTTAATAAAATATGCACTATTGTTTAAAAGCTTGGGGCCAGTAAGTTTATTTGATGTTTTGGTTTCTTATGCTCATTTATTTTATTCAAAAATACAGTTCAAACAATGAATTGAAAGTTTAAAAGCAATTATTTGCTTTTACATTATAAGTATTTACTGTCACTTTTGATCAATTTAATGCATTCTTGCTAAATAAAAGTATTCATTTCCTTAAAAAAATAAGTCTTACTGTTTCCAAACCTTTAAACGGTAGTGCATATTTAAAATTAGACTAATTATTTTAATAAAATAATTTTCACTCTCACTTTCATAGTTTTGACGCTCTTTCATGTGTGACTTGCATTTTCAAACTTTCACAAATGCCAGACTGCAAAGCCTGTCAAATATAAATGATTTTTTTCTCCTTCCTTTCCTCAAGGTGGGTGTGAGGAACTATGAGAGATTTAGTAAGGAGTTGCATTCTCTGAGTCAGTTGTCAGAAGAAGCTGAGAAGGTTCTGAAGGAACCAGACTCAATTGTACCTCCAGATATCTCATCTGTGCTGGAACACATGGAAAAACTTAAGGTAAAAATTGTTGACTATTTTTCTGTAAAAAATTATTAGGTTGTATAAAAACATCTGAACACTTCTCATACATATGTGTCTTTAGACCCAGATGTTAAAGCTGAGTAGTCTTTCTCCTGATCTGGAACGTCTGAATGAGTTGGGTTATCAGCTTCCCCTCAACGATAATAAAATCAAGCGTTTGCACGAACTTAAACAGGAGTTGGTCATCTGACTCTGCTCGCATAATAGAGCGATTCAGGTATGTGTGGTTACTCTTGACCTACAGTAGATGTTCAGTTTTGGTGTTCTCCATAAACATGTGTAATATTTAGTTGCATGTTCCTCTGTGTATTTGTTGGAGCAGTAACCTTCAAGCCCTGGTACTGCAAAGACAGACCTTCTTAGAGAAGTGTGAGTGCTTGGATGAACTTCCTGACCCAAACAGAGGAGAAGTTCAGCCGCTGAGATCTCTGGGAACTATCAGAGCCTGCTGAGAACAGCAGAGAGAGCATGAGGTACTGATAGACAAGTATTAATTCATGTTTATAAATGTAGACTGTTACTGTTCATGTTTAAAGAAGTCTAGTATGTTCACCAAGACTGCATTTACATTCTGATCAAATGAAATGCACAGTAAAAAATTAAAACCTAACTGTTTTCTATTAATGTATTTTGATCCTCCAGAAATATTTCTAATATGCTGATTTAGTGTTCAAGAAATTCCAGAAATAGTTTTCTTATTAGGTCAAATGTTGTCTTCCAATACTGTATATTGATGGCAATATTCAGTTTTTCATTTCAATTCTCACATTATACGAATGGCTATATTAGCAAGATGTTTCAATTTAAAAATAATCAAAATATACAGCATAAAATGTATTGAGTCATAGTTTAATGATCTACATTATAGAACTGCTCTACTAAACTTTTTTCTTTCTCTTTGTGTGTGTGTGTGGGTAGCTATTCCAAGTAGATATGTTTAGTCGACAACAAATTCTATACTCTATCATCAATGATGGACATCAGCTACTGAATCAGGGACAAGTGGAGGAGCAGGTAATGTTAGTTTATTTGTTTATTCTTGTTTTTTGATTCAGAAATACTTGAAGTGACAGCCTTTTCATTTTGACTTGCACAAAAGGGATGACTTTGGCTTTAAACTGGCACTGCTTCAGTAACCAGTGGCAAGGCGCAGTGAGGCGGGCCCAGCAAAGACGGGGTATTATTGACAGTTTGGTTCGGCAGTGGCAGCGGTACACGGAATCTGCATAGAGAAACTGCGCCACTGGTTGCAAGAGGTGTCACTGGAACCAGAAGACCAACAACAGGGAGCAACAGTAGCACTACAGCAGATCTGTGGAATGTTAGAACCACATCCAGGTAAAGATACAGCCTTAGTTGTGTAAAAAATAATATCCAGCAGCAAATAGCCTTAAGTAATATGGATGTTCACTTTTCTCCCTCTAGCTGAAGGAGCGTGTGCTCCAGAGGCAACAGGGCAGCTACAACCTCACCGGTGGAGGCTGGAAAGCAACTTCTCCTGTGGGCTGATGCCAGAGCAGAGGCCTCCGCTTCACACTGAGCTCACTGAAGTGGAGGAGCACTGGAGAACCATTAACATCCGCCTCAATGAAAGGAAGAAAGAACTGCTTTCTTTGTTAAGGTGAGTTAAGAGTAAATGTTAATAATAACATTTTTAGGTGCACTAACTTGGATTGACTTGTTGCTTATTTGCTTGATTTAGTTATTTATACCATTGAAAAAGTATAAAGTTAGATAAGTTGAGTAGAGTGTTTGGTTATTTGCATTTCTTAGACTTGCTGGATGTGTTTTACTGTGAGTTGATTGATATTTGCACATGTATGATTAGTGGTCTAAGACAACTGGTAAAAATGTCATAATATTTTTATTATCAGCACAACAATGTGATTTAATTATTTTATTAATTATAAATTATATTTTATAAATTATATTATATTTTATTTTATAAATTATATTAATTCTAAATAAATATTTTAAATTATGTATTATTATTTTTTATTAATTAAATATTTAGTCATTTAAAATTTTTAGTAATAAATTTAGTAATTTAAATATTAAAGTTAATTTCAGAACAAAAAGTTATTTATAATTTTCTTATGATTAGTCACCTAGAAAAATGTTTCTTTATTTTTTAATTATTTGTTTTAAATGTTTAGTTTAAAATGATTTATTTTAATTTATAATTTCTTATTTTACCTTCTAAAATATATTGTTAGGCTTTTATTGTCAGGTTTTTCAATGTGATTTTAGACTTTTGGGCCCCACTCTATAAAAATGACATGCTGTTTGCATTGTGGTAGAAGGTCTTGTTGCAGTGTTAAGTGATTTGTAAAAAATGTAGGATTTTCTATAGCACATCATATGTCACCTGAATTTTAAGGGCTGCGTCTATAGTTAAACTTTCAAGTTTCAGATTGTTTTTGTGTTCTGTGAAAGCTACAAATATCAGAAATATCAAAATATAGCTGCAGTGTTAGAATAATGCAAAACAAAAATCAAATATATAGAGCGAAGATTCTGTAAACCTCTTGTTCATAGTGCTTTTCCTAAAAGAAAGAGAGATGATGAAGGACTTTGCATCTGACCTTACAGAGCAAATAAAGGCAAGCTACTGTAGCATAATGAGAGGGAGAGTGAGCGAGTGTGCACATCATGTTTAGTGTGTGCGTGTGAGGAGGATGAAAGAGAGAGAACAGGAGGAAGAGGCAGCGAGAGAGCTGAAGGCGAGAGAAATATCTTCAGTACTGTGGGAGGAGTCCAGCGGTGCAGCACTGCCAACACAGGGCAGCAGGGACAGGGAGACATCCGCTCCATTTCCGCACCAGCACACTTGGGGACAAACAACAAATTTGGATTGTAAAGGAAAATGGCTCCTCTTCCCTTCGAGCTCTGCCTCTTCTCTTTCTTTCTCTTCCACATTCCATCTGATTTCTCAGATGACATGATTAGAAGGTATCTCACTTCTTTATCTCTGCATGATAATATTTTCTCTGTGTCTTGGGACCATGACCTTTTGCTCTGGCCACATAAAGACCTGGCTGGATTTGGTTACATATGACATTCTCTATGACAGTCCTCCTGATTACCAATGTGATTATTACTGTATGTCTATATCGGACTTTTCCTTGAATGTTGTACTTAAGCATGTTCATCAGTGCACAAAAAAAACTGCAAAGCTTGATGTTTCTTAAATGCATAATGGCATACTTTGCCAGACTGTGTACTGCAGCAACTGCAGTGTGGCATATAAGGACGTGCAATCCTTGAATCCTCTCATGAATTTTTATTTCTTCGCAATATTTTTTCTTTCTGGCTATGTGTGAAGGACTGGGAATCAGTGTGAGAAAGGAATTGCTGTATTCGCATTGAGAAGTTGAGGGACTTCAAGCTAAAGCTCTCTGTGCCTTTACCCGACCACTCATGAAGGAGCTGCACACAGAACAGATTCGCTGCAAGCTACAAATGAAATCTGACTCATCTTGTGTCCTGATAAGCTTCACAGAAACGTGTTGCTTCAGCAACATCTAAGCATCCTTCTTATCATTTGTGTTAAAGCATTTCCTGACCAGATTTGATGTGATAAACAACAGCATTTTCTAGTCTAGCTGATTCATTCTGCATATTTGTTTGTGCAGTCGGCTGCTGTCAAACACTGCATTAATAATACCCTTGCTTACTTCATGTAGAAGTGTGTGCAATGCCTGACGCTCTGATTCATTATTTATCTGCAAAGAAGGTGTTTGAGGTGTGTGTAGTGTAGCAGAAACTTTGTGAAAGTGACATCAACCGCTGATCTCTCTGACTATCAGCAAAGAGTTTCTTTGACTTTGCCTGAAGGAAAGAAGTTGAGGTGCATGCTAATCATGCTATTTAGGACGTGCTAATGCAGCAACATAGCAAAAGTGTTGCCAGCTTTTTATATTCGAATTATTTCTTGACACAGAATATGTTTATGTGCTTTCATGTCTTGTTGACTGTTGTTATTTGTGAGTCACATACCATATCTGTATTAGGATAATGTGAATGCTTGCCAGATATTAATATCAACAAAAATGCAATTAATGTCATCTGGTTTGTGAGTGTGATGGGAAGAATATGTGCAGACAATATTCCTCTGTTTTAGATAAATGAAGCCAGCAGGTGCAGTTTTATCTGTAGTTTCACCTGTAATTTAAAGACATTCAAATATTTTATGTATTTTATTTTGCATCTTACATTTTGTTTGTTTAAATACTTATTTAAATCCTAAAATTTTATTATCAGCAGTTACAATTTGAACTGTAATTCAAATTCTATTCATTTAGTTTATTTATTTAAATCAAAATTTTTTTAGGTAACACTTTAGTTTAGGGTCCAATTCTCACTATTAAAGGAGTAGTTCACTTTTTTAAAAAAAACTCTTGCGATAATTACTCACCCCCATGTCATCTAGGATATCCATGTCTTCTCTTTCTTCAGTTCGAAAAGAAATTAAGGTTTTTGATGAAAACATTCCAGGATTTTCTCCTTATAATGGACTTCATTGGGAACCAAACGGTTCTAGGTCCAAATGAGAGTTTCAGTGCAGCTTCAGAGAGCTTCTAGACGATATCAGTACGATGAATAAGGGTCTTATCTTAGCAAAACGATCGGTCATTTAAAAAATAAATAAAAAAGTTTAAGTTTTAAAAGCACAAATGCTCGCCTTGCTCTGTTCTGTGATGAGCGTTCGTGACTCTCCTGTTTAAACTCGTTCATCAAAATGAACAAATCTTTTTTCAAGTCATGACACGAAGGGTCCTCATAAGTCCCTTATTCAACGTATGGTGTTGTTTAAAGCCCTTTGAAGAAACTCTTTTTTGGACCTTAAACCATTTGGTTCCCAATGAAGTGCATTATATGGACAAAATCCTGGAATGTTTTCATCAAAAACGTCAATTTCTTTTCAACTGAAGAAAGAAAGACATAGACATCTTGGATGACATGGGGTGAGTAAATTATCAGCAAAAGTTTGTTTTAAAAGTGAACTATTCCTTTAACTAGTTGCTTTATTAGCATGCCTATTACTAGGATATTTACTGTTTATTAGTTCTTCTAAAGCACATATTAATGCCTTATTATACATTACCATATTCTACATCCCTTAATCTTACCCAATACCCTACTTACTATTAATAAGCAATAATTAGGAGTTTATTGAAGCAAAAGTAGTAAGTTAAAAGTTAGTTAATATTGATAATTGAGCTCTAAACTAAAGTGTGACCAGACTTTATTTTCACCAGTTGCAGTTTAAATGTATCTTCATTTTGTTTTGTTTATGAAGTGTTCTTGACTATGTACTGTATGTGTGTCTGATAGGAATTGAAGGGCAGTATTGAAGGTTGGGTTGATGCATGTAGCCGGGCTGTGTATTCTGAGGGAGTCTCTCTCCAGCGGTCTCAGCGCTGATGACCTCACAGTCCTACACGAGAGACTGATATTACTCCAGAGACAGTGGGAGGAGACCTGTCACCAGGTACACACATCAGCCAAACAGTCTGTCCCTTTACATTTGTTTTACACCATAACACGGTCTATGCACAGCTGCCTGCCATGAGCACAGGCATTTCACAAGACTACAGCACAGAGAACAAACTCAGACACTGAAACGCTAAGTTTTCATAATTAATTACTATGTAAAGGGGATGAACTGATTTGGAAATGTTTTAAAATATTGAGTAAATTCAGTTGGTTGATTTTCTCAAGATAGTATAGCTCTTATAAAAATAATTATTTATATAATATAATTATATATAAACAGCAAGTTTTTTTAGTTTAATAATTTTCTTAATCATTCACTCTTAGAAGAAATGGTTCCATCCCCGCTTCATATATGGAACTCCAAAATGGTTCTATATAGAACCATTTTTTTTTGGTAAAAGGTTCTATTGGCCAAGTATGGAACCCCAGGGTTCTATATAGAACTCAGAGGAACCCTTTTTTTAAGAGTGTATAGAACCTTTTAGGGGTTCCAAATACATAGCGCCTGATAGAACCTTTTAAGGTTCTATATAGAACCTTCTTCTTCTAAGTAGTGTTGACACATTGTTGTTCTAAGCATTAATCTAACCAAATTTAGTTAGGCTTATTCTTATAACAAGAAAAAAACAATAAATAAATTTGAGATATATAATAAACAAGTCTTAATATGTTATGCAATTCTTCTCCTTAAGCAAATATATCTTACTCTAAAGATGTTTAGATATTTTTACTGAAATACTTTTGGTAAGGATACTTGTGAAGGAAGTTTGGTGCATGACACTTCAGAGATTGAAATACTACCTGTCCATCTGACATCTTCCTGTCCTTATTCTGCTCACCAACCTTTTCGCACCTCCTCTCATTCTCATTTCCCTTTTATGTCATCTCTTCAATCATACTCTGGGCTCACTGAGCACTTCTTAATCAATCATTGTCTGGTATCCCGCAGCTGTCCCTGCGCAGGCAGCAGGTGAGCGAGAGGCTGACCGAGTGGGCTGTGTTTAATGAGAAGAACAAAGAGTTGTGTGAGTGGCTCACCCACATGGAGAGCAAAGGTACGCAGAATGGTGACATCAGCATTGAGGAGATGATTGAAAAGCTCAGGAAGGTGATATTAACATATATTCACAAAACATTTATTTCTTATGAAATCACTAACACATTGGTAAATAATTAGCCAAATTAAATGACAAAAACTAAGTATCGATTCTAATTTATTTTAAACTAAAGGATGTCGAAACTTATTTCACTGAATATGTGAAAAACATCAAATGTATAGTCATGTATTTTCAACTGAACAAATGTGCGATCTATTTGTTATCAGGACTATCAGGAAGAGATCTCAGTGACCACGGAGAGCAAGCTTCAGCTGGAACAGATGGGAGAGAGACTGGCTCAGGCCAGCCATGAAAGCAAAGCTGCGGAAATCCAGTACAAACTCAGCAAAGTCAATGAGCGCTGGCAGCATCTGCTTGACCTTATAGCAGCTCAGGTGAGTCTCTGAAATGAAACTTGCAGGACAATGGTTTTTATAATTGTTGTACATTTACATTTACAATTGTGTTGCCATTTGTGTCTTTTATGCTGGTGAGAGTTGATCTTTGCCAGAACAAACACAGAAGGTTGTAATTCATAAATACAAAAATATATTTCCAGATGGGTCAGTAAGTTCATTTGGCCCATGGGTGGAAAGGAAGTATTTTGCACCGGCACCTTAAACATGACACCATGGTGTCTCTGGATATGACTGGGGCAGTCGAGTTGCCTGCAGTCAATTCTGAAAGCTTCTCACATGTGTTGTGTTGATTTCACTGTGACCCATATGTGAGAGGGTGTCATCCTCTCTCTCTCACTCACTCTCACTCATGTGCATTAGCTCTGTGCGACAGTTGCTGTCTCTGAGTTTTCCTTCAAGAGTTTATAGAGAATAGTAGTAGAATGACATTATTTTATTTGGATTGAATTAAAGAGCTAAGTGCAGAGGTTTTTACTCTAGCAAAAGTATCCACATTGTTCAGAAGCAAACATATATTCAAATCTTTCACACACACACACAGACATACTTTTACTTGGCTATCTAAACAGGGACATTCCAAAGACCTCTATTGTTTTTTTTATATACAGCTAGTTACACAGCTAGTAACTTAATCTTAACCAACACTCTAACCCTAACAGAAATTTGTAATGCATTTTTACCATTTATACAAAGGAGGATGTCACCAAATAGGAGGTTTTCTTTTTTGTCAGATGTAGCTCACTTCTGAGTACAAATACATCCCCAACATATTAAGAACGTACACATTTCCAATGTTTTGGATTTCCAATTTACTTTCTTTCCTCCTTTTTTTTTAATTTACTTTTTTCCCTCAACATCAATAATAATAGACCATTAAATAAAAACCTGTAAAACTAATTAATTTTTAAGTTAATTAAATTACTTTTAATTTAGAATCTAAAAATTAGTTGCTATCTTTGTTTTTCTCTTAAAAATCTTTATTTAATTTTTTTTTAAACTTTTTTTAGTTTGTGTCTATATATATATATATATATATATATATATATATATATATATATAATGAGACACACATTCCAGTCCTCTGATCAGCACATGCTAATGACTGGCGTCTTATTTTAGCCACAGCAGTATTTGTCACTCCCAGCTGCTCATGCCTCCACTTGAGAGGCAGTTCACATACACACACACACACACACACACTACTCACTAACAGGGCAGTAGAGAAAGCCTGGACACTGTTATTCGGACGGAAAGAAAGGTGACTTGACAGGGAAGTTTTTCTTTCTTCTGGGACACTTGATTGGAAAGATTATGCCCAATGGTGCTGGAAATGGGCACTGATGACATGGCAGGATGCCCTGAACAGGACTCTGATCTGCCAGAGTGTGACTGCGACATTAACAGGCAGGAAAAGATATATTCACTTATCATTTACATATTACATATTCTGCTGATGTTTTTAGATATGTTAATGCAGTACTGGAAGTTGCAGTGTATTGTATTTGATATTTTGTGTCATACGACATGTCTAATTGTGAAGTGTCTAAAATGAGGTTTATTAGTTTATGTGGGTGAAATATGTGTTTGAGATGTTTAACTTAATCTCCACATTTGTGACTGTTAAAATGTACATTATTGATCAGAGATTCTTTAATTTTGTTGAAGAAAACGCTTTACCATGCTGCATAGGTTGACTTTCCTTTGTTCTTGTGGTGGATTTCATTTCAGTGTGTCAGTATTCATTTGCAGATTTTCATTTTTGTGCTTCAGGAATGTAGCTTAAAACACTGTCACACTGAAACGTTCAAATGCCAGGGTTATAATGAGGGCTTTATCTCACCAGTTCAAACTGTCAATGTTTTTGCTAACTGCGACAGCAAAACCTAGCTGAAGTTGAAACATGAATCAGTGCTCTGCTCTATATCTAACCTGTGATAGGACATGTTTCTGTTAGATATAAATCTGGAATGGTGGCACTGCTGAAACATGCTATGCTGTGTATGCGTGACTCGTGACAGTAGCATCTCCATTAAGCATGTGATTCAGGAACTATTGGAAACTCTGGCACGTACTGTCTCTGCTTATGTTGTTATATTTGCAATACAGCTTGACCTCACATTAGTTAACAAGTGACAAAATAACTTCAGAAATCTTTTTATTAAAATTATACAATGTAATGCAAATGTTGTATTTCAGAATATGTAAACTATGTTTATATTTGTATTGAAAATGTTAAAAATATGCTAGAGAAATGCTGTTGTAAGCAGTATCATTGTCTAAGTATTTTTTTCAGCTTATTGTGCTGTGATAACAGTAGATATTAGGAATATTTTTTTTAATTCAGATTAAAAATAAATAGAAAATTATCAAACTACTATTATACTAAAAATGCATTATTAATATTATTAAATAATCATAATATTTTATTTTTATTAAAATTTATATTGACATTAAATTGAAAAACTGTATTTTTGACTGTTAAACTTAAAGGGAAACTCCTTCCAAAAATGAAAATTCTGTCAACATTTCCTCACCCTCAAGTTGTTGCAAACCTGTATGAGTTTCTTTCTTCTGCTGAACACAAAGATCAAAGAGAGACGATCTCAACTCAAGTTACGTTGACTAAACATTAAATATGTTTGGACTGCGCAGTCCTCGTTCATATAGCTTGTCATATTGTACTGTTTTCATGTTTTCTGTATTTGTGAATATGCCGGAATTGGAATCTGATGTTAATACAAGCTGTCTCTCGGAGGTCTTCAGGGTAAAGAAGTTGAAGGAGACACTGTGTGGCCGTGCAGCAGCTGGATAACAACATGACGCAGTCTGCGCTCCTGGCTGGCTCAAGTGGAGACTGAACTTTCACAGTGCCCATCGTCTATGAGACCTGTGAGACTCACACGAGATCCAAAGAAAACTCAACCAGCAACAGGTAACACACACAGAAATTACTTTCATTCACAGACATTTTAAAGACCTGTTAAATCTCAAGTGAAATGAGTTTAAAAATTATTTAGACAAAAAGATCTTGACTTCATCTGACCCAGTTACTATTTTAGCATTATCATGTGTCCTTACTTTACCCAGCAACAACCAGCACAACAACCTCTTCCTGCATTAGAGACAAATTATCATATGATATCAATGTAAAAAGGCAAGGTTTCTAAATTTTTTGGACCTGATGATGCAACACATATTTTATGGAGAAATGGATGACTGCAAGCTCCTCTGCCTTAATAAACTGAAATCGAAACAGAAACTGTCTAAATGATGTCAGATGTCTTGAGAGGCTCAGTACAAATCTTCTAACTCTGCAGGATCTGCAGCGTGACATCAAGAAGCACAGCACCGGTGTGGCGTCAGTGCTGAACCTGTGTGAGGTGCTGCTGCACGACTGTGACGCCTGTGCCACGGAGACTGATTGTGAATCCATCCAGCAGGCCACACGCGGGCCTGGACCGTCGCTGGAGAAACATCTGTGCTGTTGCCATGGAGAGGAGGCTCAAGTGAGTGTGTTTGTACTGTATAGTATGTTTTTACTGTGTTTCTGAGCACATAAATGCAGCCTTGCAGCATTGGAGACCCAAATGTTTCACCAATAGTGATGAAAGTGAACCACAGTACAATCTAAAATAAAGGTAAAAATAAATGTAATAAAGGTAATTAAGGTAAGAATATTGAAAGTGAGCTGTTTAGGATGGTTAAACCAGGCCATCAGAGGAACAGGTGTAAGAGCATGTCATGCCTACTGGCTCATTGTATGCAGGTTAATTCAGAGTTGACTAGTACATGATGAAATGTTTTACAGCTGTCTTTTTAAAATGGATTATATTGTACAGTTATATTTCCAGGTACATTTTTAGTGTGGACAGTGTAGACATTTGAACCCCACTGTACGTGTTTCTGCAGGATCGAGGAGACATGGAGGTTGTGGCAGAAGTTTCTGGATGATTACTCACGTTTTGAAGAATGGCTGAAAGTGTCGGAGAGGACAGCAGCTTTGCCCAACTCCTCTGGAGTGCTGTACACCGTCGCTGAAAGAGGAGCTCAAGAAGTTTGAGGTATTATGAGATCCACAGAGAGAGTCACTGGGGTTGAGCTACTGAGTGAGACAGGGGTCCCAATTCCAGTCCTCGCACCTCTCCACTCTGCACAGTTTGTATATCGCTCTTTATCTTACACACTTTATTCAGATCATCGGCTCTATGATTGACAGGGGTCCCTAAGACGTGTTCACTGTTTCCTACTATTTTCTATATTTTCTACATTACTATATTTTGATCACTAAATCCACTTTGAAGTGCACGTACGGTCAAACAGAACTGAACTGAGCGTGTCAGATAAGAGAGACATACACAAGAGCAGGAAGGCGCGAGGACTGGAATTGGGAACCCCTGGTCTAGAGGACAACTGAGAAAGTTACAGAGCCCCTGAAGAGACATGAGGAAACAAAATATGAGATGGGAGGAAAAATTATTTGTCAATGCTTTTGTTTTTGCTTGCAAATATTTTACAACAGATGTTTTGCGAGCGAACGTAAAGTTTTCTTGGTGGAGCGCAAAACATTTATGAGAGAACGCAAAAGCATTGACTTTTTATTTTCCCTCCTGTCTCATATTTTTTCACACCACTATGTCTCTTTAGGTGCTCCATAGAAGGGGCCTAAATATGTCCAAATATTGATAAGAATCCTGTTGGGAAAGAAAAAATGATATCAAGTATCTGTCACCAGCCTTTACTATGATGACTCTGTTATTTGCTCGTATTTGCACCCCTGCACGTGCCTCACTGCTATCATCCAATGACTACTATCCAGTCCAATTTAACCTTTTAGTCTTTTACAATTTGAAAGTTGTCATTGTTGACTGAAACAAATGAATAAACCTTGCCAAACGTGCTAAAACTATATATTTTAAAAATTCTTCATATAACTCAAACTAAAACAAGGTGTTGCAAGTGAGATTTTACCAATGTTTGTGAATCTCAGACTTTGTTAGCACCGTATGTAATGGTGTTATTTGCAATGGTGAGATCCTTCCAGCTGGTCTGACATAAATTGCTATTATATCACAGGCGTTTCAGAGACAGGTGCAGGAGTGTCTGACCCAGCTAGAGCTGATCAATAAACAATATCGAAGGCTGGCACGTGAAAACCGCACAGACTCGTCCTGCCAACTACGACAAATGGTGCATGATGGGAACCGACGCTGGGATATACTTCAGCGAGAGAGTAGCAGCCATCTTGCGCAGGCTTAAGGTTGATGTATTATCTGTTTAAAAGTTTGGGGTCAATACAGTTTATTCAGGAAGAATAATAGAAGGATTTCATGTGAAGGATCATGTGACACTGAAGAGTGGTGATGCTGAAAATTCAGCTTTGCATTACATGAATAAATTACATTTTAAAATGTATTGAAAATAAAAACAGTTATAATTATTTTTTAAAATATTACTGTTTTTACAGTTTTTTTACACTTCTTTCAAAAACAATAAATACATCTTGCCTTGTTACTTTTAAGAACCTCTGTAACAATCACTATTGATGCAGAACCTAAACTACACCGTGGAGCTGTGTGATTCATTGACTTGTTCCTCTTCTCTCCTGCAGCATTTCATTGGTCAGCGAGAGGAGTTTGAGACAGCCGAGATGGTATTCTGGTATGGCTGACCGAGATGGACTTGCAGCTCACCAACATCGAGCATTTCTCAGAGTGTGACGTTCAGGCCAAGATCAGACAACTAAAGGTGAGGGCTGTGTGTGTGTGTGCATGTGAATGATAAACATTTAAAATATAAATTACATATAAAATATTTAATTCCTAATATTATAGCCAAAAAAGGTTTTTCTCCATGTTTTTATACTAAAATGCATGATATATATTTTAGACCTGGAAAACTCTTCTCTACTTCTGTAGAACATTTACTTAATTTAAAATTAATTTGTCATCTACTTGTGTGCCACAGGCATTCCAGCAGGAGATCAGTCTGAACATGGGAAAGATGGAGAGTGTGTTTGGGCAGGGGGAGGTGCTGATGGAGAAGAGTGAGCCTCTGGATGCTGCTGTCATAGAGGAAGAGCTGGATGAGCTGCAGAGATACTGTAGGGGAAGTGTTTGGTTGGGTGGGAGCGCTGCTACAGGAAACTTACACGCCTGCCGGTGAGACATATTCACTGTGAATACAATATAGGTGCTGGGTGGTATGACGATATATAGTTGTGATGATATAAAGAGTCTGACATTACACATTTGTTATATTGTTTTTAACGCAGAATGTGTAGCACACTTTAGAAATAAACATGCATTAATGAGAAAATAAAGAGCAGGATGTGCATGATGTTAAAAAGAGTTAAGACAATAAGCCGTTAATAAAGAACTCAACGCTGTTATTGCACTGACTGACACACACCCGAAGCACACGCATAGAAAGCCACCTCTATTAGGGGCTGTTTACACCTGGCCACTTCATGCGTTTTCTTAGATCGGATAGCTATCTGATTTATAAAAACATATCCATTTACACCTGGTCACATAAATGTGTTTTTGCAAAACGGATAGAAATCCGATCTTCAGTTCCTGCACTGACATGCAGATTTAATGGAGCGCATGTCACAGAAAGCAACAGATATATGCAGCATATTTTTATCACAATGAGAGAGCGCGGCAACAGCCCTGGTAAGATCATTTTGTTCCTTAACTTTTAATCATGATGATTGCGTGTTAAGCATCTGCGACTTACTTTCACTTTGATTTGCGATAGTTTGCTTGTTGACTTTATGAATGATGCTCAGCTGCTCATCTGCAGTGATTCGTGTTGCAGTAGCGCCGTCATATCTGGCTATAACATTACATATAGCCTATAACATGCTCTCACATGTTTATTTCTTTTGCATTTTTGGGATGAGTAAAATTTACATATGTAGTTTCAATAACCAGATGCATTTACACTTGTCCAGTTTCGTCCTGGATGTGGCCCAGACCACCTCCTGGAGTGGTTTTGAGCGATTGGATTCAAATCCATCTCTAATGCGTTTCGGAGGGCATTTACACCTGGTCTTCACGATTGGATAGCTATCCAATCACAGAAATGCGCATGAAGTGGCTAGGTGTATACAGCCATGATATTGTGATCCATCTGATCCCAATTTCAGTTCTCTTCGTGGCTTATTGCATTTAAATGGACAAATAGACACACAATTATGTGCAAAACGCCTATTGTGGGAGTATTCATATAAACACAAATGGCTATGTGTTAAGTGAACTTAAACAGTTGGGGTGAAAACCAGATGAATGTCATCTGACTGATCCATGCATTTCGTGCTGCAAAGCGCCTGGCAGCCTATGAAACCTGCTGCTGTCATTAATGTTAATCAAACGAAAAAGAGAAAATCACTCACTGCTCTTGCCTTAATAACTTTTAATAAGGATCAATGTGTATTTGAATTTAAGTTTTGCCAGGAGTGAAGGTGGCTCTCACTTCTGTGCTACCTCTTGTTCGCAGCTAACCATGAATGAGTGTGAAGGCTCGAGTCATGAGATTGGAGCCAGGTGACCTCTCAGACCTTCAGTGGGGTGAGGATGATGCCATGCCCCAGACAACTAGCAGACCACCTTCAGTTGCCACTGCTCCTGCTTGCACAAACGGCTCTGGCCGTGACACCCTGCCAGCGTAGACTCCATCCCTCTGGAATGGGACCATGACTATGACCTGGAGCCCATGGGCCATACCATGTCTACAGAGCGGGGTGAGACAAAAAGATGAAGATGAGGAGTTATTGTCTATGGCCACTGCAGCACTTACAAGTGAGTGTGCTTGACTTGAAGGATGTTCACTGCGACAATGCTCCAACTGAGTGTGTCAACGCCCTGAACTGGTCTTCTCTATAAAATGCTTTGGTTTTGTCTCTGTTGTGTATCTCTTTTTCCACAGATGTAGTGATTCCTGAGAGCCCTGAGGCTCATATAAAATTAACAGAAAAAACATTGAGGTCCTCCTCTGGTAGGCAATATGTTGTGGCATGCTAAATTTAATGCTAATACTAAATTGAACTTCACTGCATGCTGAAGAGTTCCTTTAAATATCATGCATGAATTACATTTTTATGTATTTTTTTTAAAGTGCATGTCATTCTCATGGCAAAGTGCATGTCAAACTTTCTCATAGCAAAGGATGCTAATAGCCATTTGATTTAAAGAAAAGGGAGAAAAGAAAGTTTTCAAAAGCACCTCCTTGAAAATAAACCAAAAGTGTGAAGTTGAGAATTTGATGAGAGAATGAGTGCAGTCCAGTGAAAATAATTCACAGGATATTGTTCATTAAATCTAGAATCTAGTGACTTAGATTGCACAGCTAAGGCTGTGTCCTCTGTTGTATTTAATATATTGACAGCAGAATAAAAGAAAAGCAATGAATCTGAATAAAAGTCCATAAAAATAACTTTTAATTACTTATTAACTTTTTCTCTTTCTAATGTATTTTAAAAAAATGTATTTATTTCTGGATTTTCAGCAGTCATTGTCTTCAATGTCATGATTCTTCAGAAATCATTATATGCTGATTTGGTGCTTAAATAAACATTTCTTATTATTATTATACATTTTCAGGATTCTTTGATAAATAGAAAGCTCTGAAGAACAGCATTTATTTGAAATTGAAAGCTTTTGTAAGATTATACATGTATTTAATGTCACTTTTGATCAATTGAATCCATCCTTGCTGAATTATTATTTATTTTAAAAAAATTATAAAGTGATGTAAAGCGAATCTTAGGTTGTGTTTATGGGGGCTGAGAGAGCTCAACTCACTGCAACTGAAGAAACCACATGCAAAAGAAAAAACACCAACTCACAATCACATACCGAACCAGGATGTTAAAATAAAAACAAAAATCTACGACAACACATCAGACAACTAGACATTGAACATGAAGTATGTCCCAGCCAGGTTCACACTTGTTGAGGTCCCCTTTAACGCATGTGAGTATGTGCTATTTCCAGCATGTTTCTGCTATTGCCTTGTGAGCATTCACAGCAAATGTGTTGTCAAACATGATGTTGTCTTTATTTGCTGGTGTTTTTTCTATTTGCATGTGTTTTCTTCAGTTGCAATGTGTTGGTTCTGCACGTACATGCATGGAACAGATTTACATATGCTTGTTCATTCCAGCATGTAACGCCCATTGACATTGATATTTTGTTTAATTTTTCACTAAAGATATCGTAAATATAGAACAAGCAAGTTTCCTTTTTTTCATTCTCATTCCATATTCCGCAAATAAGCATGATAAAAACTTAACATGTTTTAAAGCTTACAAAACTTCTAATACATTCACAATGTGATTTTTCGGAATGATCCTTATTTTAAGATGGTCATGTGACATCCCACGTTAATCAATACATGAACTCTTGCAGGTGAAGCAGTTCGATTATTAGACAATATGCTGGACACCAGCCGTTACAGTCTCCAGCAGACAGATGGCACTATGGGTTGCCACGACACCTCTTACATGGCCTATGTGGTGCAGATTCAATGTACTGCTCAGCTAGCTCAGTCTGTAATGACAGTATGTGGCCAAAGTGCAGATGAACCCTTTGATTTGTTCCTTTGCTCTGCACAGAGATGCGGGTAATGGATGATTGCCGTGGCAGTCTGAAAGCGGTCAAGAGGGTTGAGGGCGAGCTGGAGGAGGAAGAGGACATTCTCTCAGGCCTGAGCAACCCTGATAACACTGAGACACAGAGCACAGGTTAGTCCAGCACAGAGGACGCTAAGGTTGCTGGAGTACACATTTATGTTTAAATGTGATGGTATTGTTATAATTGTCATATTTCAGGTGTCATTGAGCTGCTGGGAGCCTGATCCAGGCCCAGTCCTTGCTGATGTCTAGATCACAGGCAGAGAGAAGACCTGGTGCTATGGCAACAGATGACCTCTGACCTGGACAGCATGGAGGCGTGGCTCCGCCAGGCCTTGAGGCCAAGTTAGCTGAGCTGAGGGGAAAGATAGTGCAGATATACGCACTATTGAGCAAAGAATTAAAAAACTCAAGGTTTGTGTTGCCTACTTGGTCTATAAGAACATATTTGTACCTGTGAATATGTGTTTGTGCATATTTGAAAAGTTCACACAGGGGATTTAGTATGTGCTCCTTCCTAATGCTAATGGTGGGCTGCATGATTGGTCATAGCTTTTGAAAATCATTGCAAACAAGATTTACAGCGCTATTCTCTTGTGGTCTTAAAATCCAGGGAAGAATTTGGATGATAAACATTTCAACATAAAAGCCAAAACTAAAATATATTATGACACACACAGTGTGCATAGTATATCATATATATATATATATATATATATATATATATATTTTTATATATATATTTTTTTATATATATATATATATATATATATACACATATACTTTTTTTATCTCTCTCTCTATGTGCACTGCACATATTAGCTGCTACAGGGGGGGACACACGAATACACTATGACGCTGTGAGACTTTTTGTGATTTGTTTTTTTTTTGTTTTTTTTTTTTATTGATTTTTTTTAAAGAGCTATATGTCGCCTATTTACAGCCTACCCGCGCGCATTGACATTAGAAGACACATATAATATGATTTTTCGATGTGCGGCAAACACTATCACAGGTACAATATGTTCTTATAAACCCAGTAGGCAACGCAAACTTGCAGCTAATTCTTTGCCTCAATGATTATATCTGCACTATCTCACTGCAGCTGACTAGCCTTCAAGCCTGGAGCCGGCCTGTCCAGTCAGAGGTAAGATCTTCCAAGTAGCACCAGGTCTTCTCTCTGCCTGTGTGATTCAGCAGATCAGCCTGATAGTCCGGCAACTCAAATGACACCTGAAATATGACCGGGGATTATAACAATACCATCACATTTAAACATAAATGTGTACTCGACAACCTTGGTCTCTCTGCTGAACTGAGTATCTGCTCTGTGTCTAGGTTTGCTCGCCCTCCTAAATGTCTCCTCCTCCAGCCCTCTTGACCAACTTTCCGCAAGCAACCGCATCTGTGCAGAGCAAAGAATAAATGTTCATTAACTTCCAGCTGCTGTCAACTAGCTAGCTGGCATACTTATCTATCTTTACATAGCCCATGTGAGGTGTCAATATGGCAACCATGGTGCAGTCTGTATATGGAGGTGGGTGTCAGCATATTGTCTAATGGTGAACTATTTAGTTCATGTATTGATTAAATAAAATGTAGCATGGCCATTACTTAAAAAATAAGGGATCATTCCAAATCACATTGTGAATGTATTAGAAGTTTTGTGAGCTTAAAAAACATGTTAAGTTTTATTAATATTATTGCAAATATGGAATGAGAATGAAAAAAAGGAAACTACTCTATATTAGGAATATTTTAGTGAAAAATTAAACAAAATATCAATGTCAATGGGCAGTACATGCTGGAATAAACAAGCATATGTAAATCTGTTCCATGCATGTTGAGAGTGGCTGGTGAGAAACTCAACGCATTGCAACTGAAGAAAACACATGCAATAGAAAAAACGCCAGCAAATGACGACATCATGTTTGACAACACATTTGCTCTGAATGCTCACAAGGCAATAGCGGAAACATGCTGGAGAATCAGCACAGATCACAATGTTTGAAGGGACCTCAACGAGTGTGAACCTCCACGTGCGGACATACTTCATGTTCAATGTCTGGTCGTCGATGTGTTGTCAGAGAATTTTTTGTTTATTTTAACATCCTGGTGGCCGTATGTGATTGTGAGTTGGTGTTTTTTCTTTTGCGTGTGGTTTACTTTCAGTTGCAGTGGCTGAGCTCTCTCACCCCAATCATCAACCCAAGCCTAATTCGCTTTACATCACTTTATAATTTTTTTAAAAATAAATAATAATTCAGCAAGGATGGATTCAATTGATCAAAAAGTGACATTAAATACATGTATGATCTTACAAAAGCTTTCAAACATTCAAATAAATGCTGTTCTTCAGAGCTTTACTATTTATCAAAGAATCCTGAAAATGTGTAGTGATAATAAATATATTTAAGTGGCGTAATAAACCCTGAAGAATCATAAACAGCGATAACTGCTGAAAATCAGAAATAAATACATTTTTTAAAATACATTAAAAGAAAAAAAGTTAATAAGTAAATTAAAAGTTATTTTATGGACTTTTTTTTTATTCCGGATTCATTGTTTTCTTTATTATACTGTCAATATATTGATACAACAGAGGAGACAGCCAGTTTTAGCTGCTACAATATCATCACTCAATTCTAGATTTAAATGAACAATACTATTGTTCTCACTGAGAAACTACAGTCTATCGAATTCTCAACTATCACACTTTTGGTTTACAGAAATTGTTTAAAAACTTTATTTCTCCCTTTTCTTTAAATGAATGGTATTTAGCATATTTATATAAGAAGTTGACATGCACTTTGCCATGATGACATGCACTTAAAATACATAAAAATGTAATTCATGTGTTAAAGGAACTCTCGCGTGCAGTGAAGTTCAATTTAGTATTAGCATTAGCACATGCCACAATTACCAGAGGGAGAGAAGACCTCAATGCTTTTTTTCTGTTAATTTTATAAGCCTCAGCTCTCAGGAGAATCACTACATCTGTGGAAAAGAATACGCCGAGCAGACAAACCAATACATCGAACCATCAGGCGGTTGAACACTCAACGTATCTCATGAACATCAAGTCGACAGCGCTTGCCGTGGCCATAGACAATAACTCCTCATCTTCATCTTTTGTCTCCTATAAATATGGTATGGCCCATGGGCTCAGGTATAGTCATAGTCCCATTGCAGTGGAGTTGCCACTGCCCACTGTGGCCACCAGCCATTTTGCAACGGGCCATGGGAGTGAGTGGTTTAGTTGTCTGGGGCATCGTCACTGAAGGTCTGAGAGGTCACCTGGCTCCTCACAAAAATTTTTGAGCCTTCACACTCATCATCATTAGTCCAACAAAGAGGTAGCACAAAAGTGAGAACCACCTTACTCTGGCAAAATTTAAATTAAATATACATTGATATTTTATTAAAACTATTCAGGCAAGAGGCGCGCATGATTTCTCTTTCAATTTTTGATTAACATTAATGACAGCAGCAGGCTAGGTCCCAATTTCACTTTTGACCAAATGCATGGAGAATAAAATATCCCACAATGGCAACTTAGTTGTCATTTAAGCCGCAAAAGAACTAATTGGGGGATAAGATGTGGAATCCCATAGTGGCTGTATAGCCTCAGCCAGTTTGGTGCAATTTCTGTGATTGGATGGCTACTCCAATCAGACCAGGTCTGAAATGCCTCCAAATTTCAAAGATGGTAAATCCATCGAGCTCAAACCACTCAGGAAGTGGTCTGGCATGGGGCAAAAGTTTGGACAATGTAAATGCATCATTTATTTGAAACTACAGTGTAATTCATCCCAAAAGCAAAAGCAGTTATCTAGGCCTGTGCTGATGTTATAAGCCAGATATGAACAACAAACTCTGCAACGCAAATCACTGCAGACAGGGGCACTGACATCATCAAGTCGACAAGCAAAGTTTGTCGACAATGAGTGAAAGTAACAGATGCAAAATCATCATGATTAAAAGTTCAGGGACAAAATGATTACCAGGGGCTGTGCCGCGCTCTCTCATTGTGATTCCGAATTATGCTGCATATATCTGTTGCTTTCTGTAACATGCAATTCGGCTAAATCTCCATGTCAGTGCAGGAACTGAAGATCGGAATTCTATCCGATTTCACAAAGCCGTTTATGTGAGCGGGTGTAAATGGATATGTTTTTATAAATCAGGAATAGCTATCCGATGAGAACGACGACATAAAGTGGCCAGGATGTAAACAGCCCCTAAATAGAGGTGGCTTTCTTATGGTGTGTGCTTCAAGGGTGTGTGTCAGTCAGTGCAATAGCAGCGTTGACTTCTTTATTAACGAGCATGTGCTTAACTCTTTTTAACAATCATGCACATCCTGCTTCTTAGTTCATCCATTAATGCATGTTTAGTTCTAACGTGTGTCACAGATCTGCGTAAAAACAATATAACAAATGTGTAATGTCAGACTCTTTATATCATCACAACTATATGATCAGGTCATCCACCCAGCACCTATATTGTATTCACAGGAATATGTCTCACCGAGCCAGCGTATCATTACCTGTAGTCACGGCTCCATCCCGACCCAAACCACTTCCTCTCCAGTATACTCTGCAGCTCATCCAGCTCTTCCTCTATGACGGCAGCATGCCGAGAAGGCTCACTCTACTCATCAGCACCTTGCCCCCTGCCCAAACACACTCTCCATCTTCCAGTGTAACAGACTTGGTATTATACTGGAATGCCTGTGGCACACAAGTGATGACAAATTAATTTCAAATTAAGTAAATGTTACTACAGAAGTAGAGAAGCTGTTCCAGGGTACAAGATTGTATATCATGCATTTTAGTATGAAAACTCCTGGAGAAAATGTTTTTTGGCTATAATGTTTCCAGGAGATTAATTATTTTTATATGTGGTTTACATGTTAAATGTTTATCTAAACCCGCACGCACACACACAGCCCTCACACCTTTCCTGTCATCTTGCAGCCTAGACGCTCGCCCAGCTCAAAGAAATGCTCGAATGTTTTGAGTGAGCTGCAAGTTCCATACTCGGGTCAGCCGGGTTTCCCAGGATGCTCAAACTCGCTGTCTCAGAACATCTGACTGTAGCCAATATAAAATGCTGCCAGGAGGAACAAGTCAATGAATCACACAGCTGCCGCGGCTGTAGCTAAGCTACACCAACAGTGATTGTTTACAGAGGTATCTTAAAAGTAACAAGGCAAGATGTGTATTTATTGTTTTGAAAGAAGTGTAAATACAACTGTAAACAGTAATATTAATCAAAATTAGTTGGCTGTTCTTGCTTCAATACATTTTTAAAATGTAATTCATTAGTGTAATGCAAAGCTGAATTTTCAGCATCCACCACTACTCAGTGTTCGCATGATCCTTCACATGAAATCCCTCTATTCTCTTCCTGAATAAACTGTGCTGACCCGATTTTTTAAACAGATAATCCTCACCTTAAGCCTCGCAAGATGGCTGTACTTCTCATCTGAAGTATATCCAGCATCAGGTCTCGTCATGCACCATTTGTCGATAGACTGGCCGGGGCAAGTGTGCAACTTCGCCAGCCTTCCAGATTGTTTATTGATCAGCTAGCTGGGTCAGACACTCCTGCACCTGTCTCTGAAACACCTGTGATATAATAGCAATTTATGTAGACCAGCTGTTGGATGACGCAATTACTTGGTGCAATCTAACACATTATATAGATCTCACAAAGTCTGGTAAAACATCACTTGCAACACCTTGTTTCAGTTTGAGTTATGTGAAGAATTTTTAAAATATATAGTTTAGGCATTTCCAGTTCTATTGTTGTTTTTCAGTCAACAATGACAACTTTCAATCGTAAAAGACTAAAAGGTTAGATTGGACTGGATGCAGTCATTGGATGATAGCAGTGAGGCACGTGCAGGGTGGCATAAGGTAGCAATAACAGAGTCATCATAGTAAAGGCTGATGACAGAATTCTTGATATCATCTGTTACTTCCAACAGATTATTATAAATATTGGACATATTTAGGCCCTCTATGGAGCACCTAAAGAGACATAGTGGTGTGAAAAAATATGAGACAGGAGGAAAATGAAAAGTCAATGCTTTTGCGTTCTCTCATAAATGTTTTGCGCTCCACCAAGAAACTTTACAATTCACGCTCGCAAAACGTCTGTTGTAAATATTTGCAAGCAAAAACAAAAGCATTGACAAATAGTTTCCTCCCATCTCATATTTTGTTTCCTCATGTCTTTCAGGGCTCTGTAACTTCTCAGTTGTCCTCTGCACACCCAGGGTTTCGCGATTCCAGTCTCTCGCCTTCTGCTCTTGTGTCGTCTCTCTCATCCGACACGGCTCAGTTCTGTTCGGCCAGCCGTTGATCACTTCAAAGTGGATTTAGTGATCAAAATATAGTAATGTAGAAAATAATTAGGAAACAGTGAACATCGTCTTAGGGACCTGTCCAGATCATAAAGCCGAATGATCTGAATAAGTGTGTAAGACAAAGAAATATACAAACTGTGCAGAGTGGAGAGGTGCGAGGACTGGAATCGGACCCCTGTCTCACTCAGTGGCTCAACCCAGTGACTCTTGTGGATCTCATAATACCTCAAACTTCTTGAGCTCCTCTTTACCGACGGCAGCACTCCCAGAGGAGTTGGGCAGAAGCTGCTGTCCTACTCCACACTTTCAGCCATTCTTCAAAACGTGAGTAATCAGTGCCACGAAACTTCTGATCCGAACCTACAGTGGATTCATGTCTCCCACTGTGTCACTCTGCCAGTGTTACCTGGAAATACAGCATGTACAAGTATAATCCATTCTAAAAAGACAGCTGTAAAACATTTCATCATGTACTAGTCAACTTCATAATTAACCTGCATACAATGAGCCAGTAGGCATGACATGCTGCTGCGCACCTGTTCCTCTGATGGCCTGGTTTAACCATCCTAAACAGCTCACTTTCAATATTCTCTACCTTAATTACCTTTATTACATTTATTTTTACCTTTATTTCAGATTGTACTGTGGTTCACTTTACATCACTATTGGTGAAACATTTGGGTCTCCAATGCTGCAAGGCTGCATTTATGTGCTCAGAAACACAGTAGAAACGTACTACAAGCAAACACACTCACTTGAGCCTCCTCTCCATGGCAACAGCACAGATGTTTCTCCAGCGACGGTCCAGGCCCGCGTGTGGCCTGCTGGATGGATTCACAATCAGTCTCCGTGGCACAGGCGTCACAGCTGTCATGCAGCAGCACCTCACAGGTTCCAGCACTGGACAGCCTGCACACCGTGCTGTGTGCTTGCTCGATGTCACAGCTGCAGATGCTGCAAGTTAGAAGATTCGTGACTGCTCGGAGACATCTGGCTCATTTAGACAGTTTCTGTTCGCTTCAGTTTATAAGGCAGAGGAGCTTGCAGTCATCATTTCTCCATAAAATATGTTGTGCGTCATAGGTCCAAAAAATTTCAGAAACCTTGCCTTTTTACATCGATACTCATACTGATAATTTGTCTCTAATGCAGGAAGGTTGTTCTGCTGGTTGTTGTGGTGAGGTAAAGTCGCATGATAATGCTAAAATAGTAACTGGGTCAGATGAAGTCAAGATCTTTTGTCTAAATAATTTTTAAACTCATTTCACTTGAGATTTAACAGGTCTTTAAAATGTCTGTGAATGAAAGTAATTTCTGTGTGTTACCTGTTGCTGGTTGAGTTTTCTTTGGATCTCTGGATCTCGTCACAGGTCTCATAGACGATGGGACATGTGAAAGTTCAGTCTCCACTTGAGCCAGCCAGGAGCGCAGACTGCGTCATGTTTTATCCAGCTGCTGCACGGCCACACAGTGTCTCCTTCAACTTCTTTACCCTAAAGACACCCAATAGACAGCTTGTGATTAACATCAGATTCCAATTCAGGCATATTCACAAATACAGAAAACATGAAAACAGTACAATATGACAAGCTATATGAACGAGGACTGCGCAGTCCAAACATATTTAATGTTTAGTCAACGTAACTTGAGTTGAGATCGTCTCTCTTTAATCTTTGTGTTCAGCAGAAGAAAGAAACTCATACAGGTTTGCAACAACTTGAGGGTGAGGAAATGTTGACAGAATTTTCATTTTTGGAAGGAGTTTCCCTTTAAGTTTAACAGTCAAAAATACAGTTTTTCAATTTAATGTCAATATAAATTTTAATAAAAATAAAATATTATGATTATTTAATAATATTAATAATGCATTTTTAGTATAATAGTAGTTTGATAATTTTCTATTTATTTTTAATACTGAATTAAAAAAAATATTCCTAATATCTACTGTTATCACAGCACAATAAGCTGAAAAAAATACTTAGACAATGATACTGCTTACAACAGCATTTCTCTAGCATATTTTTAACATTTTCAATACAAATATAAACATAGTTTACATATTCTGAAATACAACATTTGCATTACATTGTATAATTTTAATAAAAAAGATTTCTGAAGTTATTTTGTCACTTGTTAACTAATGTGAGGTCAAGCTGTATTGCAAATATAACAACATAAGCAGAGACAGTACGTGCAAGAGTTTCCAATAGTTCCTGAATCACATGCTTAATGGAGATGCTACTGTCACAGGTCACGCATACCACGCATAGCATGTTTCAGCGAGTGCCACCATTCCAGATTTATATCATCAGAAACATGTCCTATCACAGGTTAGATATAGAGCAGAGCACTGATTCATGTTTCAACTTCAGCTAGGTTTTGCTGTCGCAGTTAGCAAAAACATTGACAGTTTGAACTGGTGAGATAAAGCCCTCATTATAACCCTGGCATTTGAAACGTTTCAGTGTGACAGTGTTTTAAGCTACATTCCTGAAGCACAAAAATGAAAATCTGCAAATGAATACTGACACACTGAAATGAAATCCACCACAAGAACAAAGGAAAGTCAACCTATGCAGCATGGTAAAGCGTTTTCTTCAACAAAATTAAAGAATCTCTGATCAATAATGTACATTTTAACAGTCACAAATGTGGAGATTAAGTTAAACATCTCAAACACATATTTCACCCACATAAACTAATAAACCTCATTTTAGACACTTCACAATTAGACATGTCGTATGACACAAAATATCAAATACAATACACTGCAACTTCCAGTACTGCATTAACATATCTAAAAACATCAGCAGAATATGTAATATGTAAATGATAAGTGAATATATCTTTTCCTGCCTGTTAATGTCGCAGTCACACTCTGGCAGATCAGAGTCCTGTTCAGGGCATCCTGCCATGTCATCAGTGCCCATTTCCAGCACCATTGGGCATAATCTTTCCAATCAAGTGTCCCAGAAGAAAGAAAAACTTCCCTGTCAAGTCACCTCTCTTTCCGTCCGAATAACAGTGTCCAGGCTTTCTCTACTGCCCTGTTAGTGAGTAGTGTGTGTGTGTGTGTGTGTGTATGTGAACTGCTCTCAAGTGGAGGCATGAGCAGCTGGGAGTGACAGATACTGCTGTGGCTAAAATAAGACGCCAGTCATTAGCATGTGCTGATCAGAGGACTGGAATGTGTGTCTCATTATATATATATATATATATATATATATATATATATATATATATAAACACAAACTAAAAAAAGTTTAAAAAAAAATTAAATAAAGATTTTTAAGAGAAAAACAAAGATAGCAACTAATTTTTAGATTCTAAATTAAAAGTAATTTAATTAACTTAAAAATTAATTAGTTTTACAGGTTTTTATTTAATGGTCTATTATTATTGATGTTGAGGGAAAAAAAGTAAATTAAAAAAAGGAGGAAAGAAAGTAAATTGGAAATCCAAAACATTGGAAATGTGTACGATTCTTTAATATGTTGGGATGTATTTGTACTCAGAAGTGAGCTACATCTGACAAAAAAGAAAACCTCCTATTTGGTGACATCCTCCTTTGTATAAATGGTAAAAATGCATTACAAATTTCTGTTAGGGTTAGAGTGTTGGTTAAGATTAAGTTACTAGCTGTGTAACTAGCTGTATATAAAAAAAACAATAGAGGTCTTTGGAATGTCCCTGTTTAGATAGCCAAGTAAAAGTATGTCTGTGTGTGTGTGTGAAAGATTTGAATATATGTTTGCTTCTGAACAATGTGGATACTTTTGCTAGAGTAAAAACCTCTGCACTTAGCTCTTTAATTCAATCCAAATAAAATAATGTCATTCTACTACTATTCTCTATAAACTCTTAAAGGAAAACTCAAGACAGCAACTGTCGCACAGAGCTAATGCACATGAGTGAGAGTGAGTGAGAGAGAGAGGATGACACCCTCTCACATATGGGTCACAGTGAAATCAACACAACACATGTGAGAAGCTTTCAGAATTGACTGCAGGCAACTCGACTGCCCCAGTCATATCCAGAGACACCATGGTGTCATGTTTAAGGTGCCGATGCAAAATACTTCCTTTCCACCCATGGGCCAAATGAACTTACTGACCCATCTGGAAATATATTTTTGTATTTATGAATTACAACCTTCTGTGTTTGTTCTGGCAAAGATCAACTCTCACCAGCATAAAAGACACAAATGGCAACACAATTGTAAATGTAAATGTACAACAATTATGAAAACCATTGTCCTGCAAGTTTCATTTCAGAGACTCACCTGAGCTGCTATAAGGTCAAGCAGATGCTGCCAGCGCTCATTGACTTTGCTGAGTTTGTACTGGATTTCCGCAGCTTTGCTTTCATGGCTGGCCTGAGCCAGTCTCTCTCCCATTGTTCCAGCTGAAGCTTGCTCTCCGTGGTCACTGAGATCTCTTCCTGATAGTCCTGATAACAAATAGATCGCACATTGTTCAGTTGAAAATACATGACTATACATTTGATGTTTTTCACATATTCAGTGAAATAAGTTTCAACATCCTTTAGTTTAAATAAATTAGAATTCGATACTTAGTTTTTGTCATTTAATTTGGCTAATTATTTACCAATGTGTTAGTGATTTCATAAGAAATAAATGTTTTGTGAATATATGTTAATATCACCTTCCTGAGCTTTTCAATCATCTCCTCAATGCTGATGTCACCATTCTGCGACCTTTGCTCTCCATGTGGTGAGCCACTCACACAACTCTTTGTTCTTCTCATTAAACACAGCCCACTGGTCAGCCTTCGGCTCACCTGCTGCCTGCGCAGGGACAGCTGGGGGATACAGACAATGATTGATTAAGAGTGCTCAGTGAGCCCCAGAGTTATGATTGAAGAGATGACATAAAAGGGAAATGAGAATGAAAGGAGGTGCGAAAAGGTTGGTGAGCAGAATAAGGACAGGAAGATGTCAGATGGACAGGTAGTATTTCAATCTCTGAAGTGTCATGCACAAACTTCCTTCACAAGATCCTTTACCTTACCAAAAGTATTTATGTAAAAATATCTAAACATCTTTAGAGTAGATATATTTGCTTAAGGAGAAGAATTGCATAACATATTAAGACTTGTTTATTATATATCTCAAATTTATTTATTGTTTTTTCTTGTTATAAGATAAGCCTAACTAAATTTGGTTAGATTTATGCTTGAAACAACAATGTGTCAACACTCTTAGAAGAAGAAGGTTCTATATTAGAACCTTAAAAGGTTCTATCAGGCGCTATGTATTTGGAACCCCTAAAAGGTTCTATACACTCTTAAAAAAAGGGTTCCTCTGAGTTCTATATAGAACCCTGGGGTTCCATACTTGGCCAATAGAACCTTTTACCAAAAAAAAATGGTTCTATATAGAACCATTTTGGAGTTCCATATATGAAGAGGGGATGGAACCATTTCTTCTAAGAGTGAATGATTAAGAAAATTATTAAACTAAAAAAACTTGCTGTTTATATATAATTATATTATATAAATAATTATTTTTATAAGAGCTATACTATCTTGAGAAAATCAACCAACTGATTTTACTGATATTTTAAACATTTCCAAATCAGATTCATCCCCTTTACATAGTAATTGAATTATGAAAACTTAGCGTTTCAGTGTCTGAGTTTGTTCTCTGTGCTGTAGTCTTGTGAAATGCCTGTGCTCATGGCAGGCAGCTGTGCATAGACCGTGTTATGGTGTAAAACAAATGTAAAGGGACAGACTGTTTGGCTGATGTGTGTACCTGGTGACAGGTCTCCTCCCACTGTCTCTGGAGTAATATCAGTCTCTCGTGTAGGACTGTGAGGTCATCAGCGCTGAGACCGCTGAGAGAGACTCCCTCAGAATACACAGCCCGGCTACATGCATCAACCCAACCTTCAATACTGCCTCTGCAGTCTATCAGACACACATACAGTACATAGTCAAGAACACTTCATAAACAAAACAAAATGAAGATACATTTAAACTGCAACTGGTGAAAATAAAGTCTGGTCACACTTTAGTTTAGAGCTCAATTATCAATATTAACTAACTTTTAACTTTACTACTTTTGCTTCAATAAACTCCTAATTATTGCTTATTAATAGTAAGTAGGTATTGGGTAAGATTAAGGGATGTAGAATATGGTAATGTATAATAAGGCATTAATATGTGCTTTAGAAGAACTAATAAACAGTAAATATCCTAGTAATAGGCATGCTAATAAAGCAACTAGTTAAAGGAATAGTTCACTTTTAAAACAAACTTTTGCTGATAATTTACTCACCCCATGTCATCCAAGATGTCTATGTCTTTCTTTCTTCAGTTGAAAGAAATTAACGTTTTTTGATGAAAACATTCCAGGATTTTGTCCATATGATGCACTTCATTGGGAACGAAATGGTTTAAGGTCCAAAAGAGAGTTTCTTCAAAGGGCTTTAAACAACACCATACGTTGAATAAGGGACTTATGGGGCCCTTCGTGTCATGACTTGAAAAAGATTTGTTCATTTTAATGAACGAGTTTAAGCAGGAGAGTCACGAACGCTCATCACAAAACAGAGCAAGGCAGAGCATTTGTGCTTTTAAAACTTAAACTTTTTTATTTATTTTTTAAATGACCGATCAACGTTTCACTAGATATAGACCCTTATTCATCAGTTCTGATATCGTTTTAGAGCTCTCTGAAGCTGCACTGAAACTCTACATTTGGACCTAGAACCGTTTGCATTCCCAATGAAGTCCATTATAAGGAGAAAATCCTAGAATGTTTTCATCAAAAACCTTAATTTCTTTTCGAACTGAGAAAGAAAGAAGGCATGGATATCTAGATGACATGGGGTGAGTAATTATCGCAAAGGTTTTTTTAAAAAGTGAACTACTCCTTTAACAGTGAGAATTGGACCCTAAACTGAAAGTGTTACCTGAAAAAATTTTGATTTAAATAAATAAACTAAATGAATAGAATTTGAATTACAGTTCAAATTGTAACTGCTGATAATAAAATTTAGGATTTAAATAAGTATTTAAACAAACAAAATGTAAGATGCAAAATAAAATACATAAAATATTTGAATGTCTTTAAATTACAGGTGAAACTACAGATAAAACTGCACCTGCTAGCTCATTTATCTAAAACAGAGGAATATTGTCTGCACATATTCTTCCCATCACACTCACAAACCAGATGACATTAATTGCATTTTTGTTGATATTAATATCTGACAAGCATTCACATTATCCTAATACAGATATGGTATGTGACTCACAAATAACAACAGTCAACAAGACATGAAAGCACATAAACATATTCTGTGTCAAGAAATAATTCGAATATAAAAGCTGGCAACACTTTTGCTATGTTGCTGCATTAGCACGTCCTAAATAGCATGATTAGCATGCACCTCAACTTCTTTCCTTCAGGCAAAGTCAAAGAAAACTCTTGCTGATAGTCAGAGAGATCAGCGGTTGATGTCACTTTCACAAAGTTTCTGCTACACTACACACACCTCAAACACCTTCTTTGCAGATAAATAATGAATCAGAGCGTCAGGCATTGCACACATCTCTACATGAAGTAAGCAAGGGTATTATTAATGCAGTGTTTGACAGCAGCCGACTGCACAAACAAATATGCAGAATGAATCAGCTAGACTAGAAATGCTGTTGTTTTATCACATCAAATCTGGTCAGGAAATGCTTTAACACAAATGATAAGAAGGATGCTTAGATGTTGCTGAAGCAACACGTTTCTGTGAAGCTTATCAGGACACAAGATGAGTCAGATTTCATTTGTAGCTTGCAGCGAATCTGTTCTGTGTGCAGCTCCTTCATGGTGAGTTCGGGTAAAGGCACAGAGAGCTTTAGCTTGAAGTCCCTCAACTTCTCAATGCGAATACAGCAATTCCTTTCTCACACTGATTCCCAGTCCTTCACACATAGCCAGAAAGAAAAAATATTGCGAAGAAATAAAAATTCATGAGAGAGTTCAAGGATTGCACGTCCTTATATGCCACACTGCAGTTGCTGCAGTACACAGTCTGGCAAAGTATGCCATTATGCATTTAAGAAACATCAAGCTTTGCAGTTTTTTTGTGCACTGATGAACATGCTTAAGTACAACATTCAAGGAAAAGTCCGATATAGACATACAGTAATAATCACATTGGTAATCAGGAGGACTGTCATAGAGAATGTCATATGTAACCAAATCCAGCCAGGTCTTTATGTGGCCAGAGCAAAAGGTCATGGTCCCAAGACACAGAGAAAAATATTATCATGCAGAGATAAAGAAGTGAGATACCTTCTAATCATGTCATCTGAGAAATCAGATGGAATGTGGAAGAGAAAGAAAGAGAAGAGGCAGAGCTCGAAGGGAAGAGGAGCCATTTTCCTTTACAATCCAAATTTGTTGTTTGTCCCCAAGTGTGCTGCGTCAGGAAATGGAGCGGATGTCTCCCTGTCCCTGCTGCCCTGTGTTGGCAGTGCTGCACCGCTGGACTCCTCCCACAGTACTGAAGATATTTCTCTCGCCTTCAGCTCTCTCGCTGCCTCTTCCTCCTGTTCTCTCTCTTTCATCCTCCTCACACGCACACACTAAACATGATGTGCACACTCGCTCACTCTCCCTCTCATTATGCTACAGTAGCTTGCCTTTATTTGCTCTGTAAGGTCAGATGCAAAGTCCTTCATCATCTCTCTTTCTTTTAGGAAAAGCACTATGAACAAGAGGTTTACAGAATCTTCGCTCTATATATTTGATTTTTGTTTTGCATTATTCTAACACTGCAGCTATATTTTGATATTTCTGATATTTGTAGCTTTCACAGAACACAAAAACAATCTGAAACTTGAAAGTTTAACTATAGACGCAGCCCTTAAAATTCAGGTGACATATGATGTGCTATAGAAAATCCTACATTTTTTACAAATCACTTAACACTGCAACAAGACCTTCTACCACAATGCAAACAGCATGTCATTTTTATAGAGTGGGGCCCAAAAGTCTAAAATCACATTGAAAAACCTGACAATAAAAGCCTAACAATATATTTTAGAAGGTAAAATAAGAAATTATAAATTAAAATAAATCATTTTAAACTAAACATTTAAAACAAATAATTAAAAAATAAAGAAACATTTTTCTAGGTGACTAATCATAAGAAAATTATAAATAACTTTTTGTTCTGAAATTAACTTTAATATTTAAATTACTAAATTTATTACTAAAAATTTTAAATGACTAAATATTTAATTAATAAAAAAATAATAATACATAATTTAAAATATTTATTTAGAATTAATATAATTTATAAAATAAAATATAATATAATTTATAAAATATAATTTATAATTAATAAAATAATTAAATCACATTGTTGTGCTGATAATAAAAATATTATGACATTTTTACCAGTTGTCTTAGACCACTAATCATACATGTGCAAATATCAATCAACTCACAGTAAAACACATCCAGCAAGTCTAAGAAATGCAAATAACCAAACACTCTACTCAACTTATCTAACTTTATACTTTTTCAATGGTATAAATAACTAAATCAAGCAAATAAGCAACAAGTCAATCCAAGTTAGTGCACCTAAAAATGTTATTATTAACATTTACTCTTAACTCACCTTAACAAAGAAAGCAGTTCTTTCTTCCTTTCATTGAGGCGGATGTTAATGGTTCTCCAGTGCTCCTCCACTTCAGTGAGCTCAGTGTGAAGCGAGGCCTCTGCTCTGGCATCAGCCCACAGGAGAAGTTGCTTTCCAGCCTCCACCGGTGAGGTTGTAGCTGCCCTGTTGCCTCTGGAGCACACGCTCCTTCAGCTAGAGGGAGAAAAGTGAACATCCATATTACTTAAGGCTATTTGCTGCTGGATATTATTTTTTACACAACTAAGGCTGTATCTTTACCTGGATGTGGTCTAACATTCCACAGATCTGCTGTAGTGCTACTGTTGCTCCCTGTTGTTGGTCTTCTGGTTCCAGTGACACCTCTTGCAACCAGTGGCGCAGTTTCTCTATGCAGATTCCGTGTACCGCTGCCACTGCCGAACCAAACTGTCAATAATACCCCGTCTTTGCTGGGCCCGCCTCACTGCGCCTTGCCACTGGTTACTGAAGCAGTGCCAGTTTAAAGCCAAAGTCATCCCTTTTGTGCAAGTCAAAATGAAAAGGCTGTCACTTCAAGTATTTCTGAATCAAAAAACAAGAATAAACAAATAAACTAACATTACCTGTCCCTCCACTTGTCCCTGATTCAGTAGCTGATGTCCATCATTGATGATAGAGTATAGAATTTGTTGTCGACTAAACATATCTACTTGGAATAGCTACCCACACACACACACAAAGAGAAAGAAAAAAGTTTAGTAGAGCAGTTCTATAATGTAGATCATTAAACTATGACTCAATACATTTTATGCTGTATATTTTGATTATTTTTAAATTGAAACATCTTGCTAATATAGCCATTGTAATAATGTGAGAATTGAAATGAAAAACTGAATATTGCCATCAATATACAGTATTGGAGAACAACATTTGACCTAATAAGAAAACTATTTCTGGAATTTCTTGAACACTAAATCAGCATATTAGAAATATTTCTGGAGGATCAAAATACATTAATAGAAAACAGTTAGGTTTTAATTTTTTACTGTGCATTTCATTTGATCAGAATGTAAATGCAGTCTTGGTGAACATACTAGACTTCTTTAAACATGAACAGTAACAGTCTACATTTATAAACATGAATTAATACTTGTCTATCAGTACCTCATGCTCTCTCTGCTGTTCTCAGCAGGCTCTGATAGTTCCCAGAGATCTCAGCGGCTGAACTTCTCCTCTGTTTGGGTCAGGAAGTTCATCCAAGCACTCACACTTCTCTAAGAAGGTCTGTCTTTGCAGTACCAGGGCTTGAAGGTTACTGCTCCAACAAATACACAGAGGAACATGCAACTAAATATTACACATGTTTATGGAGAACACCAAAACTGAACATCTACTGTAGGTCAAGAGTAACCACACATACCTGAATCGCTCTATTATGCGAGCAGAGTCAGATGACCAACTCCTGTTTAAGTTCGTGCAAACGCTTGATTTTATTATCGTTGAGGGGAAGCTGATAACCCAACTCATTCAGACGTTCCAGATCAGGAGAAAGACTACTCAGCTTTAACATCTGGGTCTAAAGACACATATGTATGAGAAGTGTTCAGATGTTTTTATACAACCTAATAATTTTACAGAAAAATAGTCAACAATTTTTACCTTAAGTTTTTCCATGTGTTCCAGCACAGATGAGATATCTGGAGGTACAATTGAGTCTGGTTCCTTCAGAACCTTCTCAGCTTCTTCTGACAACTGACTCAGAGAATGCAACTCCTTACTAAATCTCTCATAGTTCCTCACACCCACCTTGAGGAAAGGAAGGAGAAAAAAATCATTTATATTTGACAGGCTTTGCAGTCTGGCATTTGTGAAAGTTTGAAAATGCAAGTCACACATGAAAGAGCGTCAAAACTATGAAAGTGAGAGTGAAAATTATTTTATTAAAATAATTAGTCTAATTTTAAATATGCACTACCGTTTAAAGGTTTGGAAACAGTAAGACTTATTTTTTTAAGGAAATGAATACTTTTATTTAGCAAGAATGCATTAAATTGATCAAAAGTGACAGTAAATACTTATAATGTAAAAGCAAATAATTGCTTTTAAACTTTCAATTCATTGTTTGAACTGTATTTTTGAATAAAATAAATGAGCATAAGAAACCAAAACATCAAATAAACTTACTGGCCCCAAGCTTTTAAACAATAGTGCATATTTTATTAAAGTAAATGTGTGAAAACGGTATAAATGTTCTGTTAAAGTTTAATGTCTATGTGCACAAGGTCAAATCTGAATCATTCGAACCTCTAGCAGAGACTGCTGTCTTTGGAGGGCACGTCCAACTGTTGCCAATCGCTGAGTGAGTGACAGGTGGTCTGTATGGAAGGCTGTCATGGCAGAGGGGTCCACTTGTTGTCTCAGCTGCTCTGAAAACTCATCCAGCTGCTGCAGGACAGACTCTACGGATCCCTCAGCCGCCACGAGGCCCTAAAAAACATGGCAGTTTTACAAAGAGGACCACTGTGGCAATTGCTACAAAGATTTTACAGTGGCACACAGTTGTCAGAATTACCAACTGATTACATACTTTTGTGTCACTGACAAACACAAATATTTCAAGAGGCTTGAAAACCTAAATCCTCACCATTATTTCCTGTTCTGTGATGTCTCTGTGGGTGGCGCTCTTGAGTAGATGTTCCACCTGTTCCTCTAGTTTCTGAATGTCGGTGCTGCTCTGAGCATGAATTGCATTGTAATGCTGCCACAGCTGCAGCAGGCTCTTACTCTTCCTCAGCTGATCTGAGATCTGCTCCAGCAGCGTGTTCCACCTGACAGCAGATCAGCAGAAGATCAATGTTTTCGGATCACTTTGTACTGATCAGTGTCTTCATTAGATCCTAGAGGCATTTGAAACTCACCTGAGATTTACATCACCCAGTGCTGTGTTGAGTGAATCGCTCACAGAGGAATGACAATCTCTCAGCAGCTGTTGAGTTATGGAGCCCAGTTTCCGTAAACTGCTCTCCTGTTTCTCCAGCTCATCTTGTAAACTCTGAGACACACAAATACCCATGGTGATTTTAGGTTCTTGCTCCAAATAATGCTAATGACACCTCATTCATGTTTTGCACAGTTTTGTACCTCAAGATTCTCTACTTGAACCTGCACAGCTTCTGGGGAGCCAGTGAGAAGGCGCAGACGAGAGATGGTGTAACGTCCCTCCATCAGGTAGCCTTGAATCTCTTCATATGCTTGTTTATAAAGACTCCATTGATCCAGCACTGACCGAAGACTGACCGTCTGCTGCTCAACCTGCAATTACACAAAAAACCCACTTACTGTAAGACTGGTTGAATATTTTGGTGAAAACCTGATTATGAAAACTGAGTTGTTCATATAGTGTCCATTAATATATGAGCGATGCAGCTTCAAAAAACATACCAATATGTAGTTATGAATCAATTCAGTGAAATAAGTTAAAATTAGTAAATGCATTAACTAACTTTTGATACAGCATTTGATACAATACATTTGATACAGATTACAAATGCCAAATCTAGATGCTTTACTGAAATGCATTATGTGAAACATACCATGTGATCCAGATTGGCCCAAGACTGGTTTAAGCCTTTTAGGGTGTCCATAATAACAGAGCTGGCTTCGCCTTTCTTATCCTCGATTAGTAAGCATCCTTTCTCTTCAGCCCTCTCCAGATCCTTCTCTTTCTCCTTTACCAACACTTCCATTTCCTAGCATACACAGAGAGTTAGATCAATCTTTCAAAACAACAGAGCACATGGATTATTTTAGTGTTATTTATGCAATCTTTACCCAGAAACCATATAGAGTTAACAGATAGGGCGCAGTATCTACCTGACAATCTTTAAGTGCATTCTGGGCTGAGGAAACATCCTCAATCCTGTGCTTCTTTTTGAGTTTCTCTTCCTGTACACTAATCCAGGTCTTTAAGGTCTGAACCACATTCTCAAACTCTAACCAGCTTTTAAGTAGACCCTCTAAAACCTGAATCTGTAAAACACAGAAGGCACCATTTTGGTATATGATAAAAAAAAATGTAGGGTAAATGACATACAATTATGGTCCAAAAGTCACAGTCCACTTGTAAAAACACTTGCTTTTGGCATTTTTATTATTTTTCCAATACAAAATATATAATTCATTATAAATTAAATTTAAATAAAATATATTAAAACCTGATGATGCACATTACGTGTCTAACCTTCTCTGTAACGAGTCCTTGCAGTATCTGCCAGCGGCGGTTCATGGCCCCAAGACGCTCAGCAAAGTCAGTTTTGTCACTGCGTTTCCCCTCCACGTCTTGACTGCTGATTTGCAGGACTGACTGATTCACAAAGTCCACAGTCAGCTGCTTACAGGACAGGTCAATCTGAAAACCCTGTTGAGAGGGGTCAATAAAGACAGAGAGAAATTTGGTATCTTTCATGCAGTACAAAATTACTAATTCCATGTTTTATTATTTCGAAAACAAAATAACAGTTCTTGCTGCCTATTCTAACTTTTTCTTACCTTGTATTTCTGAAGGAACATTTGCACAACCTCAGATCCCACTGCCCCCATGATCTTCTGCTGATCTTCTTGGATGATATTCTCCATTAGGGATATCCAGCTCATCAGCTCTGTTATTGCATGACGGGATGGCAACTTCTCCATCTGCAGCTGTTTGTCACATGGATGCAACTTTTAGCATAGCCAAGTGAGCCTGTTCATTATCTGCACACCCTTCTTTAACTGAAATGGGCCAGTGAAACCACCCCAGTTATCATACCTGGTGGAGTTTCTCCTGGACCACAGGGATTCGGGTGAGAAGATCGGCCCATTGCGTGTCTACCTGGGCCAAGTTTGCCCTGAGTGCCGCTGTGTCCACTTTCTTAAACCGGAGTAGCTGATTTCCCTGGCTCTGGACTGATGTGCGCAAAGACGACTTGGCGTCCACTTCTTTGGAGAATTCCTGCAGAAATAAAGATGATGTAGAGTGTGTCTGTGGAAGACAAGTGAGACCTAAACCTATTTTATTAGGATAATTAATGGCCGTTCTCACCAGGAAGGCATGAAGATGGTCTCTGACGGTCTCTAGCTCTTGAGGTACTGTAACAGACTGAGTGCTCCAAAACTCCAGGCGGTCTAGTGCCGAACTCAGCCATTGGCTAAGCTCAGCTGACTGGCTTTGATACCTACAATGAGATATGAAGACACCATGCGACATCAATTAAGTGATTAAACAACTAGGTCAGACTCAATAAAGTCATTCTTTAAGGCAGAAGAGAATCACAGAGAGAAAGTGATCAGATGTTCTGACCTGATCCAGTGTTTGAGGGTGGAGTCCAAGCGGTGTAGCTCTTTATTGATCTTGGTGGTGGTGCTGAGCCAGTGCTCCCCCAGCTGATTGAGCTGAGTTTCCAGCTCTGAGCAAGACACATGTAAAGGCAGCCTCTTCTCATCCTCCAACAACTTATACAACTGCGGCTGCCACTCAGACATACCGGCCTTCAGACGCTACAGAGAGTGGAATGGTCAACACACCCTTCCTTTTAGTTTTAGATTTACCCTTCCTTGTTTTTGAATCTTCTAACATATAATGTACACTACCAATCCTAATGTACACTACCAATCCAGAATTGAGATATTTTTTTTCTTATTAAAAAAATGATCAAAAGAAACAGTAAAGATTTCTATTTCAAATAAATTATGTTTCTTTAAACTTTCTATTTATTAAATAATCTTTTAAAAAGTATTACAGTCTCCACAGAAATATTAAGCAGCACAACTGTTTTCAACATTGATAAAAATGAGAAATGTTTCTAGAGCAGCAAATCAGCATATTAAAATGATTTCTAAAGGATCGTGTGACCATTGAAGTAATGGCTCCTTAAAATTAGGCTAATTAAGGAATAAATACCATTTTTAAATATATTCAAATAGAAAACAGTTATTATACGTAAATTGTAATCATATATCACAATATTAATGTTTTACTGTCATTTTTAATCACATTTAAAAATCTTACTGGCCCCAATCTATAATCTGTAATAATACATGAAGGTGTAAAAGTATAATTTGACTTTCTTAAATTCAAATTCACATCACGTTTTCTAATTTAGATTCAATTTAAATTACTGAATTGAATAATTCAAAAGGCATTCTCAATTTGATTTCTAATACTTCACAAATGCGATACTGTAACGTAATGTCTGTAATGTAAAATAAGGTTGGTTTTGTATTGATTTTATGGCTTAACCGTGTCTGATTCAGTGATCCACGTATGTGTGTGATGGAGTTGTACCTGGTATAGAGCAATTCTCATCCCTCAGTCTCTCCTCTGTCTCTTCCACCAGGCCTACACTGGGAATGTTGCTTTCCACTGCCTCCAGCTGCCTGTACACGGCCTGATAATCACCCACTAACCTGCTCCACCACTGATAACACAAAACACATGACAGTTATTAACTCCATATGCACTTATTATAATCTGCATCTATCTTATATAGAAACGCAAATCCACACAACCTCAAGGATGCCCTCCAGCTCCACTCCTCGTTTGTGAGCCTGTTTAAGTACAGCCTGGGCCTGAGCCACAGTTTCCTCCAAGCTTTGGACCTCCCGCTGCACCACCAACCCACTGACCTGCCTGAAGAAGGCCTGTGTCAGGACAACATGTGTCTCTAGCCCCTGAAAAAACTCCTGCAGGAACAAAAGACAGACAGAAAATGTGAGTACATGCTCTCCAAAAGGGAACCAAACATCACTTTAGAAAGGATGTGGCAATGACATTCACATTCTTGAGAGAATTTGATTGCATGACGAGAGTCATCGAAATTTTTGGTTGGTTTTCCTGGATAAGAAAGACTCCAAAATGTATATGTGTACACTATTGTTTGGGGTTTGTGCGATTTTTTTTAAGTTTTTGAACAAATGTGTTTGAAGACTGCGTTTATTTAATCAATAATACCGTTAAAACAGTAAAAGTGTAAGAATTTATTACAATTTAAAATAATATAATAAAAACATTATTAAAACCAATTAATCACCAAACACGGCTGTTGTACCTTGTGTTTGTCTGAGGAGAATCTGAACCTCAATCACTGATCCCACTTTCATTTTCTGGTCAGCAGCCATTTTGTCCTGGGCGGTGTCTACCAGATCTACCAGGTCTTGCAGAGCTCTCTCATACTGAGCCTTTAGTACCAAACTTTGGTTCAGTCCACTCCGTTTGGATCCCACCATCTCCACCAGAACTTCATAAGCATCCTGCACAGCAGAACACAATGTCAAGTAAATAGTAAAATGGATAACATGAAATCAGCAACTGTAATTGCTGTTTCTAAAACAAACAGCAGGAGAGAGAGATGTGTGTACCTGTAGTTTCAGCAGCTCTTGAGTGCAGAGCTGGCTGGGCTGCAGTGTCTCTCCTCTACTTCTCATCTCAGAAACTTTCTGCTCAAATTCCCTCAGACTGTCCTCAGCTTCTGCTAGAATCTGTTAACATTCAAATTTTCATTAATCTTACTCATAATCGGTCAACAAAATATTGCTAGGGGACATTTCTGTCATTTTGAATGTGTGTGTGTATGACCTCCATTTGTTTAGAAGCAGGCCGATCCATAGCTGCATTCATTTTCTGCAAAAGCTGGTACTTTGAGTCACCGAGTGCAGTAAGCAACAGTCTCAGCTCAGTCTGTGAAATAGACAGAGAGGAAAATGTATTTGTGAGAGAGAAAAAACAATATATTGATTAAAAATAACCAGATTCAAAGCGACATATACCTGAAAAACATTGAGTTCCTGCAGCTTGTCTTTCATGCCGTCACATCGCTGCTCCAGCACTGTGTCCAGCAGCTTTAGTCTCCCCTCCAAACTGTCTAACACTTCCTCAACTAAAACACTTTCTCCACCTTCATCCCATAGCCGCTCCGTCCCTCCGAGCACATCCCGACATTTACAAACCTCCTCGCTGACATTCTTTACCTCCTTACCCAAACCCTGAAGAGACAAGAGCAGAAAAGATACAGTGCCAATAAGTGTTAGTGTTTCTTATAACAAAAATACTTTATGACTCTCATGAAAATGACTATGTCTGACCTCTAGGTGGCCCAGGTGAGTCTCTGAGTCATCAGATAATAATATTGGGCCAGATACAAGCTCATTCTCAGCATTGTCCAGCCAAGAGGAAGCTGAGGAAACTGCCTCATAGAGAGCCCTTTCCAGAGCACATGTGCGCTTAGTGTCAGCGCCCCCTGTCTGTAGGGAGGACATAAAGGAACAAATTGCTAATTAAATATATCTTTGCTAGTTATAGTAATACAAAATCCTGGTGCAGTTTAACATCATGTTAAAATGTTCAGTGGCAGTACCTGAGGCAAGTCCTCCAGGTCTTGGCTGAAGCCTTCAAACAGACTTCTGGGTGACAGGATATCCTGACTCACTTGCTCCCCTCTGAAGAGTCCACAGGGACTGGACACTGGTTGGTATAGCTGAGAGAGAAGATGGTTCTTATTTAATTAGAGCACAGAGGTAGCTTTTATGTTTTCCGCTTTTAGGGGAAAATAAATTAATGCTGCAGGGATTTTTTTTTTTTGTAGGCAAGAACTTCTGGTTCCACCGTCCCGTCCTGAAGTCCATATTTTTGGGTTTTTGTTTAAATGCCTGAAAGGTCAATATACTTTATACTCTCTTTTATTCTACGACATAAAATACATCAGTGATATCCCACCTGATGTTTTTACTTCTCTTGTAAAAGGCAGTTGCTAATAAGTCGCTAAATGGGACTACAAAGGTTAAAAAGCAAAGCTAAAGTATAGTGTTGAAGTTGAGTATGTACCAGTGATACAGTGTGCCTGCTCCATTGTGTTTAATGACAGCTGTAGTTTGTTCTTAAGGTCTTTTCTCAGGTTCTCCCATTTGAATCTCATTTGATCCTTTGTGCTCATGCTCTCAGGCCACTGACCATCAACCCCTTCAGAAAGTTCTGCAGGAGAACTACAATGAAAAAGAAGCCTGTTACAAGTCTGTGCTACATACACTTGTCTTTCATATATGTTTGCAATATCAGCCGTCAATTAATTAAAATTAAAACTTATTAAAAGAAACTGCTCACATGATATGACCGTTAGTAATCAAATCGCAATTAATCAACTCTCTATTCATAAATGTTTGCTAAGAATAGTTACCATATGATACTGATTAATTGCTTTAATTAAAAGAGACAAATATTTACTTGTGTATAGTGAAGTGTAACAGATTATCGAAAAATCAAACGTGTAAGCAGATGAACACAAGCTTGCACAGGTGGAACGCAAAGTGGAAATCAGGTCCAATGGCTGGTAAACGAAGTAATGTGCTAGGCCGATTGTATGATGCTCAATGGTAAAAGGGGGGTTTGTGTGAAGGGGTTTTTTTTTGTGGTTGGGACAAGTCAAGACAATGAAGGACATTAAACGTCTATTGGTAATATTGGCAGTATATCGTCTACACGGACGAAGACTGGTTTGGGTGTGTACAGTGATCATTTACAAATTAAAAGGGTGGTAACTTTAACTCAAATTAATTTTAGCAAGCCATAGTTAAGTCAAGTTGTTTTAACTGGAAGTTCAGAGTTTAATTAAACAAAAGTCAATAAAAAAATATGTATGGATGAATTGTTCACAATAAGATTCTATAATATGCATTATAGAATTTTTTGCATTTCATGCCGAACTTCAATAATGCATTATTTTATCGCACCAAATTTGTGTTAAACTGGCAGGCCTGGTTTTTAGAAGAGCAGTTATAGTGTGCTAAAGAAAGATCTGAACATGTAGATAATGGACAAGTGAACAGGACCGACCTGTCTCCATTAGGTGTTGTTCTCTGTGAGAATCTCCTCCCCTCTAGATGCTACAGACTGCAGTAACTTCTTCTGTTCGCCAAGCTGCTCTTCCAATTCCTGCATTATATATAATAGCTGATGTCAAAAATCAAAATCCATTCCTGCCCATTCAAATGCAACTAGTTTTTCTAAAGACAATGTAAATATCAGCATATGATTTGCTAGTTAAGTTTATTGATATCACGTTATTGCTCAACATTCGTTGTTTGATTGTCTACCCTCTGTCTTTGCACTGTGTCTTGATGCTGCTGGTTGCGTGTGGATCGCGCCTGAATGAGCCAGTCCATCATATTGGGGCTCTGAGACAGAGACGAGTCTGATTCAGTGTCATCCTGCTCCTGAAGTGACCCCTTAAATAAAGACATAGAAGTCCGTTAGAGATGCTAATGTATGGCAATGAAATTTGTCGTTTTTATAAGTAAGCTTTGATTCAGATTATTTTCTGCACAAAAATATATCAGATACAAACTATTTTATAGAACGTGTCCAAAACAATTAACCTAGATTCATTGACACAATTTATTTGGAAACACACACACAGACACTAAAGGTAAATTAAAACATCTTTTCAGTAAGTAGAGGTTAAAGGTCAGTCATGACTCTCAATGAGGTAATGGACCCAAATCAGCTTTGCATCAAGCTTTTACATATCACCAACAAGTCTCATTTACAAGAGCTGGGTGAAAATTCCAGACCTGCCCCCCAATTTGTTAAAGGTCTTTGTTTCAGATGGATGTTTCTGGAGAGCAGTGGAACATCTTTCACAACAATGAACAGCGCTTGGCATTCTTCTGTACCGCTGTTCACAATGCATCCATTGAGGCGAGGATGTGTTTTTATGTGTGGGCAAAAGTACTGACTGACGCGCAGTGACCTGTTCTATGTATTCAGGCGGTTGGCATTTTCTTTAATTCTGCTCGATTACAGATTTACTTCTGTTCTTGGGCAGTCACTGAATATTACTTCGAGAAATTCACCTGGATGTGGGTCTGTTTGTCTTGGAAGGATGCTGCTGTAGCTCCAGCAGGCTGGCATTCTGAGGCAGTATAGTTTGAGGGAGAGCTGCTCAGCGTCACCCCGTGTACCGGCCTTCCCCTCCATCAGTAAACTCTCACTGTGCACTGACAGCTCAGACAGACACAGCACCTTCTGCTCGATCTCCAGTAACATGTTCTAGATCAGGAACAAAAGATTCAGTTAGAGAACCGGTTAAATATGATACAGCAATGTGATTCATATTTTTGGATTGTTTGTGCTATTAACATTAAGTCAAACACCTTTAATTAAATTTAATTAAACATTAATCACATTAAATTAACAATCATGATTTGGGCTAGGTAGAATCTCTTTTTAGTTTGTTGTTTGATTCAGAACCACATGTTTTAAGACAAAGTTCTATTTTAGGTGCTACCCTTGTAAATTCAAGTAACAAAACTTTTAATAGTTTACCATAAAGATAGTGTATCAGACATAGGTCAAACACCCCGCATGCAAAAAACACAACAGAAGGTGTGTAAAAAAATACGTAAACAGGAGACGTGTAAGCAGTGACTGATAATCTTCCTAAGCTGCTTAACCGAGCCTTCAGACATCTATATCTCTACCATACTACATGCACACTACTCCACAGAAATGAGTGTACTGCTAACAATTGAAATATTAAAAGACATTTTTACAAATCTACATTTTGAATAGATAGGGATGGGCCTGCAGGGTAGCTGGAACTGAATGCTGGTCAATAGTTGAGACAGCCTGTGGCATTCACTAGTGAGAAATGAGCAAACATTCACTGCAGTAAGCTAAAGGTCAGGGCCACCCTGACTTATCACAAAGAGACTGACGTTCAGGTTAAAGGTTAACTTGATCCCTACAGCCCTCTAATTACAACACAAAAGACATGTGTGTCTCCTTGAAGAAATGCAGACATGCACTGTGGGACGTCCCATGACTGCAGGGAAGAAGAAGCCCCTAATCCTAATGACCAACAGAATGGAACAAAACCGACACAGCTAAGCAGATATTACTGCTGCCCACTCTAGTGACTCCAGAGATGATTAGCCACCAGAATCTGATGAATTGGCCATTTAGATGCTAAAAAAAAATCTATAATGAATTTTACACAACTCAAATTTTGCTTTTCTAAAAATCCAGTGTTTTGAAACTATGAAATTGGTTATCTGAAATGAAATAATGAAATGAAATGAGAAAAATGCTTTTTCAACCCCCAAAAGGATGAAGCCTCATTGTTTGCATTGAAAATACACTATATGATGGATTAAACAAATAATCAGTATCTTTATAATTATTTGTATATTGATATAAATACATAGATTCGAAAATAATCCCCATGAACTTTAATGGTCCAGAGGCAGAACTTTTGCCAAGTGTGTCAGAGGTTATGATTCCTTCTAGTTGTATAACTTATTTTCCTAGTCAAAACCGTTTGTTTGTAAGTGGTTGTGTTTCAAGCAGGGAACACGTTTTTTGTGCATTAGGTTTTGTGATTTCACTGCTAACAAATATGAGAGGTCTCTCCGCAACGGATTGACGCGCGCGTACCGTGTGAAGACTGTGTGCGTCACAACAGAACAATATACAATATATTGTCGTTTCGGTTGCACTTTATTCTCAGATAGTCACTTTCAGACGATCTCAGTCATTATACAGTTAACTTTTCAACTACGTGTCAACTAACAATTCTCATTAGAGTATTAGTATATTATTATAGACTGTCAGTCAGACTGTTAGGTTATGGTAAGGTGTTAGGCTTTGGGTTAGGAGAATAAGTTTACGTATAGTCGACAAGTTACTTATAGTCAGTTGAATGTCTGTTGGGGGACCAACAAAATAAAGTGTTAGCAGATATTAAGCTTGAGAAGTCTACTAATACTCTAATGAGAGTTTTAATGACATGTAGTTGAAAAGTTACTTATAGTTAGTAGAATGTCTAAAGTGGACTATTGAAATAAAGTGTTACCGTTGTTTCTTTGCAGTGGACATGACTTTTCAGTACAGTAGTTCAATTCAAATAGTGTTAAACAAAAAAGATTCCAAAAAACAATAATAAGGTCTAATGAAAATTTTTTAAGTTTAATAATTTAATTTCAGGTTAAAGGGGTGATGAACTGAGAAATCAAATTTTCCTTGAGCTTTTGACATCTAAGAGGCCATCATATTATAAGAATATCCTGTAAGTTTCACAACTGAAAACGTCCTTGTTAGTCCAATAAAAGCTTTTATTGACACCAGCCTCAGACAAACGTCTACGATTTTTAAAAGTGGGGAAATATGACGTGAAGAGGATAAAGCACCACCCCCGCAGAAGAAGATCAAACGCCTACTTCAACACGGCTGGTTTAGCCCCGCCCACCGATTACGCGCATCACACGCAGAGCTGAATGACATAGGCCTACCTTGTGATGACAAACTGGATCAAGTTACTGAGCAATACAGAATATTGTGCAGCAGCCTGGCTTTGGAAGACAGTCGCGTGCATAAGCTTCCTGTGGATTCCAATAGGACTGAAATGGATAAACTTTATTTTTAATGACGTTCCAGCTGATGAGGCAAAACATCGGCGTCTGTTCGCTTCATTTCACCTAAGGATTGTTTTGTAAACAAGACTGGATTTGCAGAGCCCAGATTAAGAGTAAAGAGACGGTGCTGTCCCGCCTATTGGATCTCGACAGGATTGTGCAAGCTCACGGACTATAAGGGTCGAACATTATGGGCAGAATCCGGATTACCATTTTACAACATTAGATGATTTCCCCACATGCACCGACGGGTGAGTTAAACTCATTATAATATGCAAAACTGTTATCCACTCGCAGCAGTGGCGTTTACTTCAAGTCTTCAGTGTGACCCGCCCATAAAAACTTGGATACAAAGTAGCACTGTTGCCTTATTCATTTTGAGGTTTTTGAATGCAAAAACCAAGCGAACGTCATAAGTTGACCTCAGACAACAACATAATAAAATTTAAAAAGCCAGTTCGTGACCCTCAATTCCCCCCCCCCCAAAAAATTGGATATCAGTGAAGCATACCGTTATCAACCAAAATTTAGGAATATTGTGGCATGTTTTTTTTTCTTCTATTTTCCCACGCCTGGTCTCTCACCTGGCAGCTCGAATCAGCTGTTCCTCCATGTCCATGTCCTGTGGTTGTGGCTGAAGAGTGGAGCTCAGATGTGGCACGTGTGCTGAGCAGCCAGTTGTCAAGCTCCTTCTGCTTCACTATGAGTCACAGTTGTAGCGCTTGTTCCTGCCTCTGTTCTTCTAACTGCTCATTCAATCGCTCCCTGTGGTTCAGAGAGATGCACAATCATTGAATAAGCTAAAAGCAAAGGTATGTAATAAGTTGCTTTTTGTTGGTTCTTCTCAAGCCAAATTAGTCAGTGTAAAGTGGGAGAAGCATTTGTAATCATATTTTCTAAAGCAGACAAAACTCCATTGCCATTGCTGAAAAACAAGTGTGAAAACATACTTCCAGTTTGTTCAGTATTCTTTATCTCTTTAATTATGTTTCCTGGAAATATGTTTAGGCTTGCCTGTCATTTGGTTTATGATCTGTAATTAGTGGTTTGTAATCTGAGAGATGGTACTTATAGTTAAATGTAAAGACTTAAAGATGACTACTTTCTAGGACAACATTTTTCAATTTGAAATGACCAGTATGTAATGACTTTGCATGATATTAGTCCTGCTAACCTCCAGAAGTTGTGCTTTCCGGAGGCTTTCATGTGGATGGTGGCCATGCGCTCTCCCAGTACAGTGAGGGTTGACTGCAAGGCCAGCTTGTCTCCGGCATCTGCCTCCAAACTGCATTTCAGATGTTGCAGATGTAACAATACTATGCATTTTTAGCACACTGAAGTGGTTAACCATGCTTAAACACATAAAAATCTGTGCTAACCAAAACTATTCTTGTCACTCCCTGAGGTCATGTTCAAATGTGTGTCAGCATCCATTACATGGCTAGATGTATGTTTATACAAACAGTAAAGAATGAATTTAAAAGTTCCTTTAAAAGAATGACGATAAAGTCCCTCAAGAAAGTCAACTGAACGAATAGAGAGTCCCACTGCGACAAATTCATGTTCTGGGAAGAAGGATGCGGTGAACTCAGTGAACGTTAAAAATAAATTTAATGACAAAACAAACAAACAATAAAACGAAAGTAAAGCGGCAGCCCCTCACAAGACGAGCTTGTGCAAACATCCACATTACTATGATCAGATTTCTTTCTTTTTTTGTTTTACCATTGCTGTCATTTTTGCTGTGTGATTATTGTACTGAAAGGGAAGCGTGGATATTTCCATATTACATATCTAAAGCTGCTCTCAGTCAGCGTGTCAGGATTGTTCGCTAACAGTATAACACTGCTCATTAATTTCAAACAGCGTTTTTACCCCAAAGTGAAGAACGAAAAAAAGAAGTGAGTATAGCGGAGCCTTTAGTTGGACAAATATATAGGGTACTCCTTTCTTAATTCAATGCTAGAGTTTCGGGTTTGATTGGAAAGCTCAAGCATCAAAGAAAGAGTCACAATGTTTACACCTACAATCATCCTACAAATGTCTTACTGAGAATTAGGTAAGGGAAACTGGTGCCATTTTTCAAATCCCTCCAATATTTGCAGGATCTTCGGAACCTTAAGACTAACATTTGGGCTTTTCACACTTGAAATATTTAACCATGCATGGGTCATTTCTAAACCCTGGGCGGAAGAGAATCAGTGTTTCACACTGTTCATAATTTACCTGAGACTCCTGGGTATTCATACACTGAAATTCTATACGTTTGTAAAGTGTTGAAACATTAATTTACCCAGGCTTACAAGCGGGTGTTTGCGAGTGGCGTTAACCGCAAAGTTTAAGCACAGTGTGAAAAGCCAGATTCATATTTAAGAACAGGACAGTGGCTGCTGAAGAAATTAAATTAACTGCGAAGTTCCAAACTGAGTTAAGTGGGGTTAGTGGCTGATTTGGGATAAGTTGATTAAAATGTGATAAGGTTGCAGTGTTAGTGAGGATGGGTTAGAGCCACGGGATACCTAGAGGTGTCAGCGTTAGGCCCGGGTGAGGTGATCTGCAGGCGGGGAGAGGAGACTTCGCGTTAGTGCCCTCCTCACCAGACTCTCCTGTGACCGGGGAGAGGAGAGTATGACAACGGCCTGCCGTCATCTGATCATTAAAGAGCCAAAAGAGACAGAGGAAGAAAGAGAAAGAAAGATACATCAACCGTGAACAGGAGTATAGCAGCAAAGGAAGAAGGGAAAAACCTAGAGGAAGTTGGAA